>JADDON010000100.1:0-38012 GCA_017140175.1 Fusarium staphyleae
GGGCAGGGTAGCCGGGGCCCTGGGGGTGACCACAGTCGTTACCCTTGCAAGGAGGGGACGTGACGTGACCCGGAGCTCCGGGGAGCCAGGTGGGGCCGGCCGGGTGGGTCTCGACGACGGTGCAAGAGCAGTCCTCGATGATCAAGGTGGTAGGGGCAGTGACGACGTAGTCCTTGCCGCCGAGGTGGAACGAGGTCGGCTCAGGGCAGTAGGTGGTGTAGACGTCGTACACGCTGGTGACGGTGACGGTGCCGTTGCGGACCGCGGTGGACAGGGTGGGCACCGGGGAGGGAGTCTGCGCGGCGGCGAGGCCGGCGAGGGCGAGGATGGTGGCGGCGTTCTGGGCGTACATCTTGAACAAGGGGGTTTGTTGTTTTGGTTTTTGTTGCTTTCTTGAAGAAGTTCCGGAAGACAGGGAGAGAAGTTGCTAGGAAGAACTGCTGTAGGGGAAGAGTCGAACGAGTGACTTGGGCGAGGTGTTGTTTAACGAAAGTGGTTGAAACCGAAAAGGTTCAAGGGACAGATGAGGCTGATGATGATGAGAGTGATGAAGAGAAGAGACTGGGTTCCAAGACGTCGACGATGGCCTCTTTTATCTCTCGGGATGCCGCAGCCTCTCCCTCCCACGGCCTCCCTTCCTTTTCCCCTGACACGCCGAGACAAAGCCTGCCGCCAAAGACGCCAAAGAATGATAAACAAGCTTGTCCTCATGTTGCATCATTCCAGCGCGCAAGGGGGGGGGGAGATGAGGTCCCCAGTTCCAGGGAGGGCGAGCATGAAGATGTGAGACATTGGCCAACGGGATTGGTCACGACCGAAGAAGCTGGCAGAGCCTGACTGGCTGGGACATTCCAAGTTCTTCTAGCTGAGTTTGTTTTGGAGTCATGTCTTTCAGCTTCTGCAGGTTTGTAAACACGAGCTGAGAGTCTGCCCCGTCCTTGAACTTAGACACACGAGATCTTGGTAGACGGCAGCAGATATTACTGACATCTACCCTGATTAACTAGCACATTCAGATGCCAGTATAACTTACCAATCTGCTACCCGTTAGACCGCCCGACGGCCGGACCTTTCATGTCTAACAAGGCATCATCTGGCAAATCGAGACCAGGAGATGTATTCGGGTCTAACTTGGACCACACAGAAACTACAAAAGCAAAGAATGCCACCAAATCTCCCACCTGAGACCTCTCCTCAGCCACCTCACAGTATCGAGGCCTTTCCAGACCTGATGGCGCTTCTGAGACGTCTTGCAGCGGAAACCGTTGTTTCAGCGAGTTGTATTATCATCTTGTTGAACAAGTGGTGAAAGCGACGAGATGAGGGCTGTCTTCTGATCACGCTCCTATTCCTGTTTCAGAGAATAACGGCCGCGGCATCCTTTAACATCTGCCTGTGGCTTTGGATATATAGTCATGTCTTGGAGTGTCAGCATGAAAAGTCTGCTCTCCCAGTGGCTCTCCTTTCTTCTGCATGGCTCCGCGCCCAACATCTCTCTCTCTCTCTCCCTGGCCCCCACGGTCTTATAATCGTCTCAGAGTAATAGATCGAGCATCTGTCAGGCTCTCAAATGTCTCAGACGGCGGCTCTTGAATGACACCATCCCTGGAATCAGCTCATCACTGCCATCAAGAGCTTGTGCGTAGCCTTTGTGCCCACAGCTGTCTTTATCGTCTGCTGCTCGATTCTCCATGCTATGCTGGGTATTCGCTGTGCGCCAACTCGAGGGATAAGGTGTTGAGCATGTCTCATCGTTACTTTTACCGACAAGCCATGATTCATCCCAAATCTCTCCATCTCGATAGGAACCCGACTCCCTCTCGACATGCCGCAAACGAGCACAAGCAGGTACCAAGAATCCTTTTTTGACATTTCTTTATTCATTTATGTCCATTTCTCTCATGAGTGCTCATAGAGAGTCTGCCCAGTTTTCTTTTTCTATGTACAATCGTTTTTCAGCGCTGGCCCGCCGTGTACCCGACTCCTTTCAATGCAATGCATTACGTTCGACCCAAAGTCTTGTTCTCAACATGTCCCGTGAAGCCGTCAGTAAAACAACAGCGAGATAATAGCGAGATCGAGAAAGAAACAAATGCCGCCGGTTTTTTTGCTGAGACCATTTTCTCACACCTTGTAAAATCACTCCCACCACCTCGTCATGTTCTGGAGCTACCGACAAGGTGGACACAGGCACGCCTTCTCGTCACTTCAAACAGCTTCCTTTACTTGCTTCGACCTTGAGTCAGTCGCGTGCCTCTTGATAAAGACCAAGACGTGCCGGTTCACGTCATTATGGCTTTGTCGGCACACCCTGTTGTCCAGCCTCCAGCCGTGTATTCGTTCTTCCGGTTGTGATGCCATGGGATATATTCAGGGGCGTTTCCAGGATTCCTAGAGAGGAAAAGAACAAGAACAACCGAGACGGCGGGCTGCAGATCAAGATCCGGCAGCGGGAGGACGGGAAGCTAGGAATCGTCCGAGTGTGGCCGGAAACCCCCGAAAGGACCGTTGTCAAATCTTCATTCGACAAAAGAAGAAAAATAGAGCAAGAAAAAATCCCCAATTAAAAGAGAACCAAAAAACACCGATAATGCATGAGATGGGGTGGTTCTAGGTGGTATCGTTTCGATAGTGGCAAACATTTTGCTAGCCAAATCAATCCATGGATCATATGCAAATGACTCGAAGATGAGGCATATGGCGTAAAAGGTGAGTCGTGTTGGCAAGGGTGCAGAGGTGCTCAAGCCCAATGTCCCTAGTCAGATTTGCTGGTCACGTCGGCGTTCGGGATCGAAACGTCACTTTCGGTTTGACCTGCTCTGGCTGCGTTCGGGGGCTCGGCCGACGAGATCAAACTCATAGTTGCGCAACTGCTGCTCGTACTTGGGGCTGCGAAGGAATTTTGGTACCGAGTCCTGTTTCGTGTGTCAGTGGTCGGGCCTGTCCGAGAACGGGGATCGGAGGCTTGGAGAGGCGGGTGTTAGCCAAACTTACACTAGCCATCAGCTTGAACACGGCATTTTGAGCGTCCTCGAACAAAGACGTCACCTCCTGGAGCGTGTCGATCATGGCAACGTCTTGGCCAACAGCCTTGGTCATCCGAGTCGCAAGGTTGTTGCGTAGCTGGTGATCGATATTGAGCTCGCAGGGTGATCCAGGAGCCAGAAAAGCATTGTAGATTCCGTATGCCTGTGCCATGATCTCCTTAATGCCGTCCATCGCGTTTGAGTTGGGGGCCTTTTGAGCGGCTCGCGTGGCAGCCTTGCAGCTGCGCACAAACTCATCGACATCCTGGTAGAAGGAAAGGTTCTCCTCGCAATGGGTATCACGGAGCTGCTCACGGAAGAGGAGGCGGAGGGCAGGGTCGTTCAGAATCTTATCCAGGCGTTGCGTGTTGGAGTCCCTGGTGATGCCGTTCCGCTGGGAATTAGCACCTCCTTCGCTCTCTGATGCGCGTCCTCGAGAGCCAGTGCCAGTGATGAGATCCTTGCCTCGCTGCGAGAGCTGGTAGATAGCATACTTGGTAGGCTGGAAGACATTGCACCCGGGGTTCTGGGACATGTATGCTCGGTCCTGGGCCACGGGCTCCATCAAATCAAACTCAACAAAAAGGGTGGCAATCTCGACCGTCTCTCGCTTGTCAACAATGGTGGAGCAGTCCATCAACCAGTCCGTGGTAGCTTTACCAGTGAAGGTGTCCCGATACGACTTTCCATTGACCTTGCGCTCGGCGGCCATCTTCACTCCGGTGAGGCCATCCCTGTAGTCGTGCAATGAGTCGGAATCAGCGGCGTTGACGCTAGCCTTCACGTTGCGGCCCTCCGCACCGACGAATCGGCGGAAGACGACATCGATGGTGCCTGGGTCGTGGAGAAGCTTATCAGTCTGGGAGTCTCGCTCGAGCAGAACGAGCTGGGTGGAGCAGAGGTTAGCAAGTTCTGACACCTGCTTTTGTTGGATGCCATTTCTCGCGCAGAATCGGTCCAGGACAGTGATGCCCTTGGGTGTTAGTTGCCAAACAGAACCCTTCATCGTGTACACCTGCTGGTATTTGCCATCGGCGGATTCGATAAACCGGGCCTCGAGGAAACGCTGGCAGATGGAACGGGCCATGTCCTTAGCCATGGAAAACGTTGTGGTAGTGGTGGTGGTGACGATGCGAGAGGGGTCCTTGGGATCGGGCATGCGGTTGGACTGGGAAAACTTGAGAGAACCCAGGTTGTTGATTGCATCCTCGGACAGGAAGGTATACTCGACCTTTGACAATCGGACGCGGTGAGCCGAGAGCGGCAGCAGACTGACGACAAGGGTGGAGAAGAGATCCTTGAAGTCCTTTTTGTGCAACCGCGTCAGCCAATGTTTTATAAAGCAGCAAGAGTCTGGGGAAGGCAGTGTTTCAAGGAGACACCATCTGGAGCACAGCAGGAAACGTTTCACACCCGGGGCACGAGGCAAAACGGCGCAGGCGGAGGTGCACCAAGCAGCAGTTCGGGTGAGACGATAGCACATACCTTGGTGAACGGCCGATCATCATCCGTCATGCGCAGCAAGCGCGAGGAAGTCTGATGCATCTTGTTTGCTGTGGGGGGAGACTTGACGGGAGGCGGGTGGTTCGGGTCGGTGGTCGTGTAAGGCTGAGACGGCGGGTTGTTCGCCGGCACGGCCTGGGGAACGAGCTTGCCGTCCAGGTTTGCAGTGGACAACAGTGACTGGTTCGAGGTGCTCCGGAGTCGGTGGTACTTGTCCGGGCTGGAAGGTTCCGACGAGGGCGAGGAGCTCGCTAGCAGCGAAAGTCTCGAGAGAGCGCCGTTGGACTGTCGCGGTCGTATGGAAGGCTCCGAGATTGTAGCGATGGCGTTTTGGGTGCGGTCCAACGCAGCTGCTGCCAGGGCAAATATGCCAGTCGACGAACGGTTGTTGAGCCTGGAGATAGAGACGGTATGCCGGTGACTGTAGGTTTGGGACTGTGGGAGCGAAGCTACGGCGACGGAGGAACCGGAACCGGAACCGGGAGCGACTGGAGGAGCTGGGACAGGAGGAGACGACCGATCCGAGATAGAGGAGCGCGGAGTAGTGTTGTCGAGGCTATTCAAAGGAGAGGCAGAGTGGTTAACCGTGGGCCTTTGAGAATGCGACAGAGTGGCCATCTAACGAGAACGAGAAAGGTTAGAAGGAGGGCGGTTTTGTGGTGACGGCAGCGGGAAGGTTCAAATAAGAAGGAGATGGACACGGCGAGTGCAAGTGGGACACAGAGAGATAGTAGGATTAGAATAGGATAGGATAGGCAAGGTAGAGAAGGTAGACAAGACCAGTCGTGGAGATGGGCGCACTTGAGGGGACGGTGGGGTGCGAAAAGGGGAGGGGCCTGGGAGCGGGAGTAGGGTGCACATAGAGAGGGCGCGATTGAGAGCGCGCCCAGTGGGCCCTCCGTTCTCCATACTCCGTACAAGGTACCTCCGGGTTAAGCTGGGCGCTGAGACGAGCGGGCTAGGCAGGGCCAGGGCCAGGGTCGGGCTCAGGGATCACCTGTGGAAGGGTTGAAAGAACCATGGCGCATTGATGACTCCGCTGAGGGAATGGCCCACTAACAAAGGGAAAAAAGGCCAGCCCCTAGGGCATTGAGACGGGCGGCTCTAGGCGAGGGTACAGAATGGGACCAGCCCATCCATCTCGATCATGTAGCGGGTACCTGTGCCCTCATGCACAACAAGGGTCGTTCAGTGAGACAGAGGCCCTGCTTCAGCGCAGGTTCGCGGGCTCCAGGGGAACGAACTGGCGAGAAGAATCCTACCTGGTGGAACTGCTACCAGCCGTATCTTGCACCCGACCCTGTGTTTTGCTTACCTACTAACGTTACGGGGTACATACTCACTCTACCTTCAACGTCCGTGGCCCTGCTCTGGTGGCAACGGTCTAATCTGTGTTTGGCTGGTCTGCTTCTCCCAAGGTTGTAGTATTTGGCCCAGTAAGCAATAGCTCAGGCTGTAGGTGTAATAGTCGAATAGTGTAAGGGATGACTAACTGAAGCAGAGACACAGAACCCGGGTACGGTACCTGGCCATGTCGTTTCTCACTCGGATCCGACTGCGATGTAGCAGTCAAAGAGAGATACAGTACACGAAGTAGTATAGCCGATGAGAATAGTAAGATTAGGTTAGAGAGAGGGGGGAAAGGAGGGGGGCTAAACACAAGCCATAGACTGAGGCGATTAAAAATCACAAGAGATAGGCCACCACTAGTAACCATTCCGACATGTCCGGACTGTCGTCATGGAGCCTACTTCTTTCCAGTCCAAGGCAAATGTACGGATATCAAGTGGGAGATCCTTTCTTTGTTTAGACTCCTTTGTTCAGAAGAAATCATATGATGGCAGCTATAAGCTCAGAGGAGGCCAGATGCCAAGAGGCTGGGATCCCGAAAACCAAACCCGCTTCCAGCAACATGCATTAACTATTGGCTGTTTACGCTGCCCTGGGACCCTCCAAATGGGGCTCGCTCTTCACGTTCGGGGCTACCTACACTAAAAGGTCTTTAAGTAACGCGTTAGGGCAGCATGCTTGCTGAGGGTTCACAACCTGGGGCCACTCGATACTTGCATCGCTTTTGCTGATCTGCAGCGGTCTGCGCATTTGGGGGAAAGTATCCAGAGAATTGGCATCTCCGCACTTTGGCCGAACCCAAGGCGGAGTCAATTGGTTGATGGTCTCAATTCCAATTCCACGGCCAAACGACGAAATGAACCCAAGCCCCGGATCTCCCATTGTGACAATTACCTTTTGGAATGCCCTTTCTAACCAGTAGCGACCTGAAGCCATTCTCTTCCAGTGGCTTGCCCGCCACGAGCGTGCTCCGTGCAACCACAAGCATGGCGGGTGTCGCCTAGGCGGGCGCCTCCTTGCAAATCGCATGGTTGGTGTTGAGCCGGCAAAAGCATTCAAAGCTGGCGCCGAGTGGCCCAGGCTGAAGCCCAATCCTCGGGTCTCCTACGATGGATGCTGCAATCTTTTCGGTGGGGCGGCTGCGCGCTACGGCGAGCGATGCCTGGGATGGAATGCTCGCTTGCCTCAAGGGAGACAAGGGAAGAGAAGTCAAGGCCTGTACGGAGTATGTATGTATGTATGTATGTATGCATGTATGTATGTACAGAGTATGTACGACCTTTTGATGAGAAACAAAAGACCGGGCTAGTGCATGGCATGGCACGAACGGGGACGTCAGCCCGTCGAACACATGGACAACGAGGGAGTCCAACCAAACCCCGAATGACGCTGGCTGCGTAGTCAACGAGCAAGATGCCTCAGACGAACATGGAGATAGGGGGGATAGGGCCGCACTTCCATTGTCCATCCATTACTGCTGCTATGTGCAGTATTACCTACAGTACTACTGTAGCCCCCATCTTCTTCATTCACCACTGAAAGGCTCTTCTGGCCTCCGGACAACCACACCTTGCAAGCGCCTCCTTGAGCGCGCGTGGCTTCAGGGATCCCGCCCACTATCCTAAGCTGCATTCGGCCGGCGGGCTTCCCTGTAGCCATGCTCATCAATGCCTCCATCCACCGCGTCACGTTGTGGCCATGCGCTGAAGCGCCCTTGTCCATGCAACCATGCAGCCACGTCTGGGCATGGCCCACCCCAGCTTGTCCCCACCTCACTCTTGCTTTTTTCTTCAGTCCTCACTTGTGAGTTGTACCAGCGGATGCGGCCGGAGAGTTCTATCGTTTTCGTAAGCAGGCGTACACCAGATGCCACGACGATGTTATGCTAGTGGCATGGATTCTTCGTTGAATCGATCACGGGATGCCAATGCCAGTCTGTCCCGCTGGGAACAACCAGAATGGTAAACACTGAAACACCGCTTTGAAACGGCTGAGCACTCCGAGATGCAAGAGCCCAAGTTGGTCTTGATGCATGGACATGGCCTATCCAGACCCAGGGGTCGAGACAAACTCCGGACTGATTTGCCTGTGCACTCACCTTAAAGATTCCGCTGTTTTCTTCCCATGTTTGCTTCATCCTTCTTTGTCAACCCTGTCATGTTTCTTGCACTAACCCACTTTCCTGACTCTAACATAGTTTTGTGGCATCGTGGCTGTCGGTCCATTCCCAGAAGAATGCCAAACGAGATACTCCGTTCTCCGCACTCTGTATCCGTATGATGCTGTACTGTAGTATTATGCTAGTTAAGGAACGCCATTCGGCACTTGGTAGCGCATGACTATCGACATGGCCGGGCGTTGCTGGCGAACCGCCTGTCTGGTTCAAAGCTCCCACATGACTATTATAAGAAACCGAGTCAGAATTGTCGTCAGGACTCTGACGAGGTATGTTGCAGTATTATAGCCTAGGATGTGCACCAGCACACACTCTTACTAGTTAGTTAGTTCCCGCGTCAGATAGCATCAACTAGGCTGGCCGTTGGTCTTGCGGAGATCAAGTCTCACCTACTGACCAAGCCAAGCTATCAGTATCTCGGCTCAGTCAACACGTCACACACGATTCAATCCGGGGGTTGGCTAGTTGGACAAGAACGCCATGTCTTCTGTCGATGCGAAATTACGACTTACGCAGTCACAACCTCCTGCGCTTCGGCTTACCTTCTAGAAGCCTGAGTGGAATCCATCCCGCGACGGGGATCAGAACCTATCACAGGCCTTGGCTGGCCGAACAGTCCCTAATTTCAAGTCGACTCAAATTCCCGTCGACCAGCCACGGGTCTACGACTACGACCGATACCGAGGAGAAGGACAAGCTTTCTTCGGGACAGCCGACATCATGAGATGGTTTCTTGGGCCTGGCATTCACAATTGGCTGGGGTGTGTGGTGCGGTGAGGTTCGAAGAGAGTACTACGTGGTATGGTGAGGTGAATAAGGTAGTGAGAACCGGGGGCGTCATAAGGCGAACTCACAGTAAAATACGGAGTAAATTAGAAGTGAGGTGGTTCCGGCTTCAATGGATGTCTTCGGAAGGAGCATGTCGCTGTCCGATGAGTACCTAGGTACTTATCCAAGCGAAAGGAACGAAATAACAACAGCCTACTCCGTACCTTCCCTCCCTTTGCCTACCTAAGGTGGCTTCAAGGCAGCGTCATTATCATGAAGATTCTTGATCTCCAATGCAACCCTTTCTTGCATATGCCTTTTTATACTAGGATATGTTTTTAGCACTCATAACCACTCGTGGATGACGCTTTCATATTCGCCATTTCCGATGGCATGATGTATGTGCTAGTTTGCTCAACCACTTGAGCTCATGCTTTCCCACTGTCGTTATCGGTCAAGGCGGGAATAGCGCTCAGGGGAACACCAAACACACAAGGGGCTGATATCGGTAAACGTTAACCGCACTTCATAACGGGCACCACTTAAGTTCACTAGTGGATCTCCTTTTCAGGCTCACGGCTTAGTTAGTTGCTACCTAGTCTACACACTCGCTTGTACTCCGTACGGCGCAAAGAGATGCCGTGCGACCACAGCGGAGGATCTGCCGCCCTTGTCCTTGGCCTCCCGTCCCTCAGCCCTTGTACCTTGAAGTCCTAAACCACTCACATTGTCGAGCGAGTCGTATTGCAGGTCAAAGAGGAACATGAGAATGCTCATGCTGCTCCACCAAACCCAAGACCCCCTAGTATGTATTGGCCTCCAAAACATGAGGGTCCGGCGGTTGTAACGACGACAGGCTTGTTGGAAGTCGAGAGAGAGGCAGATGCCCCAAACATGATCCCATTCATCACCTACTGGCATGATGTCGGATGAGTGGACGGTAGGTTGTTGCACCACGTTACCTCGGAGGTCTAACGTTATCAAACCAACTAATAATGTTCATCTATTGACATCGATGCTGGTCTGAACAACACTGTTAAGTACGGAGTACAACGGTATTGTTACAACCCCTCTTGCTCTCCCACTTCATGTTAGGATTCTTTAGGGTTGCCCAACAGACACTGGTGCTGCTGTTCCTTTAGCGGCGTGAGCGAAATCACGATCGGACTTCACAGACTCCAATCAAGTCTTAGGGCAAGGTGGAAATAGCCGGGTTTTACGACACCAGCTGTCAACCAAGAGCTATCACGATAAGCGTTCCCATGTGCCATCCTTACACCGCAATTGAGAAAGTGCGAGCTAAGAAATTAGTAAGGAACCACACTGAAAGGTCACCTGAGGCTCACTCGAAAGACACTTCCTGACATTTGGACGCTCAGGCATAATATCTCATTTGTGATGAGGAGCGGCTACCCAATAAGGGCAAGGCACAAGTTACTAGAGTGCGGTCGAGCAAAAGCCCAGGTTATATGACTGGTCACCTTTTCCGTCGTGTCGACATTCCCACGTGGCTCGTCGGCTGAGCTTGTCGCACAAAGACTCCGTCATACGGAATTGGAAGAACAGTCCCCACCTTCTCTCTGAAGCAGAAAGTTGACTGCATTCCTTGTACAAGAGGGATGATCACAATGGGTGTTGAGCTGCTCCTACGATGTGAGGCTCAACCAAAAACATACCTTAGTTATGACACAGCTATTACCCGACGACGTGAAGCTGCGTCGACCTCGAGCCAGCTTGAAGCCCACACAACCGCCAAGCTATGATTGGCATTCAAGTTCAGCTTGAGACTTCAAGACAAGGAATTATCGCCAACTATCTAACCATGGATTTCCTGTGAACACGACAAACGGTCCACATAGCTTCTTCAGATAGCAAGCTCGCAGCATCGCCATCAGAGGCTGGCTGTTTCAGCACCAGAATATGCACTCGCGACGTCTACGTACCGGACCTGAGCCGGCGACCCTGTTTCCCTATCATGACCTTCGCTGGGCACGGATCCATGGCCAAGCCCGCCTTCAGCCAAGAGTTTGGCCGACCTCTGGGTGTCGCCAAGTGAAAATGGTGGGGGTGAGACTAGTATCACACCTTGCTGGGCTTCCAAGTTGCCATTGCTGCCTTCTTCGGTGGAGTCCGCCACGTGGGATTGACGGAAGCCACGCGTTTGCGACACGAGCGGTGGGGACGCTTAGAAGCCTTTTCGCAGCTACGTTGTTCCAGGCCAGCCACAGACCGACTCTAAGCCAAGTTGATATCCATGGATCTCCGGTACATGCCTGCGGCAATTCGATAAACTATTGACGGGTCGCCACTCGCAGATGGATGTCATTAGTATGTAATGAAAACCTTTCTTTTTCCTATTATCTTTTCTGACTAGGTTGACAAAACGAGGGTCCAGATCCGTTGCCTAACCGCCGAGCCGGGTCCCTTAAAGGTCCACTACAGCTTGGAGCTACTGCTCATGTCGGTTTGCTGTTGGTCGTTGTGCTCCGGAGCAGGTCCTACGGGACAGTTGATCGTCCATGCTGACAGATACCCATGCGACCATGTGGCATGACATGTGTCCAGGAACGGATCGCTCTAATATTGGCATGCACAACCCAGAGTGTGTAGTAGACCCGTTACTTTGGCTCAGGAGCGCGAGATGTGCATAGTCACGTGTTGGTGTTGGCATCCCTTGATGGACAATAGCCTCGTCGAGTGCCAACGTCAGTCGTCAGTCTCAGCATGGCGTTATCTTGATAGCCGCGTAGCAAAATGAAGTTTGAGCAAACTTGCAGGGTGTTGTTTACGGCTGGCCTCGATCCCCAGTCTCAATGCTGGTCGCCCAAGGTACAAAGTACTTTGCCATGTGCCAGCAATCTGGCGACTCCCGTCGGCGAGAGAACGATCATGGAACACAAACACAGATCTGTCTAACCCATCCAGGACCGAATATCCACAATGGGCTGAATAGAAGCCTTGGGCAGCAATAGGCACTCGACGCATACAATAGCTCTTACTATCTCCGGCATGGCAAGTGAGTCCATACGCTCTTTTTGATTTACCTCGTGAGCAAGCACCAGAAGAGCTGTTCGGATCTTGACCCTGGCGTCCAGAGGTATTGAGCGTGTACTGACGGTAATGATTCAGGCTCGACTCCATCTCTAGCCCTACGGCAGTCTCGAGCGTGTATCTACCCCGATGAATCTACCCCGATATCCCTGTTGGTCCTCGGAGAGGCGCCGAACCGACGCGTCGGCCTCGGTTTCCTTAGTAGCCGGACTTGTTGTTGCTGTCCAGCCCCAACTCCAAGACCAGAGCTACGGCGCGTCGTTAAATGAGACTGCCCTAGACGGCATGCTATCCTGGTCTGTGGCGTGCTCCTCACGTGGGACGGCACTCGAGGCACGGGCTTGTCCCCTGTTTGAGTATCCGGCCAACCCCTTTTTGCAACCCCTCTTCCAAAGCCGACGAGGATGGGAAAATAGTACTTGACGCTGGGTATCGAGTATGACGCGAACAGCCGCATCTGGCGAGCCTATGCCAAGCAAAATATATCCGAGAGAGATTGGATTGTGCGTGATGCCTCATCTACGGTTAGTTCGCCTAATACTGTACGTACTGCAGCGTCTGATAACAGCGGCTTGACAAGGCTTGAGGATGGATTGAAGAGGCCAGCTGACCGAGCCATGACTAGCGCTGGTTGACTCGATCGCCAGTGAGCAGACATTGCGGTAAGCAGATGAGATGCACTGCTCCCTGAACAAGAGGCAATCAAAATCCCGTTGTCATTTGCATCAATGTCTTGATACCCACGCGAACATCAGCGGACTCGACTTTTTTTCAATCACCAGCATCACCGCAATCGTCTGCCAAAACTACATCAAAATCTCCGGCTACAGATGTAGGCTCCGAGAAGAGTGGCTTTCACCATGACCAATAGCTTGCGAAGCTTGTGTTCAGCTATTCGGCGCTCTTCCAGCCTCGTTCACCAACGCAGCAACCCGCTACATGCGTTGCTTGACCCCCACAGCGAATGACTCTTCTTAGCCCCCTATTTCCATTGAGCTAAAAACCGTGGTCATCTCTGTACAAGCAATCCATCCATAGTCCTATTTTGTCGATCGACGGCGCTTCCTCCTGCTGGCCGCCAAGTGGGCATAGGCGCCGACGCTGCTTCTTTGACCGTCTCTAATCCTGCATTCGCCTTAATCAACGGTTCTCGACAATACGGTAAGGCTTCACCTAGAACATTTTCACGAGGACTACTCCGTTGCCCTGCCTGGAATGGACAGCATCATAGGCAGCAGCTCTTGGGTATGTCCCAGCATCCATCGTCAACAATTCCCTGACTCAAGTTGAGCCGCAATCATTTATTTCCGGTCTTCCTCCGCAGATTCGAATGACCTGACTGGCTACTCCGTAGACTGGACAGTTACACCTTGGCTGTGTGGGGAACCCCAGCTCTGGACGGGATGACACCACCCTTAGCCATGCCCTCTAACTAAGTTAGACCAGGATGGTCCAATGTGAGTCTGCATATCCGTAGAAGGGTATCGTAGCTAGGCTTGGAGGTGTTGGATGGCCTCTGCGTCCATCATCCTCTTAGCTCCCCCATGGGTCCGTGTCAGCTGCAGCGTCGCGGTGTCAAGGCTCTCTCAAGCGCCCGTCTCGAGATTGCTTCACTTGACGGAAAGCTTGAACGTGCACGACGACGAGCCAGAGCCAGTAGCTGGGCTGGGTTGGCGACTCTGGGGTGCATAACCGTGCATATGTCAGAAGATATCCAGCCCTGCGACTGTCAGCTTGTAAAGGTAATGGTCTATCACTGTGCCGTAGCCGAGGATTCGCCAATACTTCGCAGAGGAACGCCACCATGAAGGAAGAAGTGACGCATCCGACTCCAGCTCGAGGGAGAAGAGGGTACGCTTTCGTAATATGCGTCCAGAGGTCGGTGATAAAGTGCTGCTCGTACCCCTGCATGTATGATCTGTCAATTGACTTGAATGTTTGGCTGGATGTTGTCTGCCTCTCGGACTATTTTCCACAACCAGACTTGATAGATATGTCTACATAGCAGAAACCGTTCAAACGCCATCGCTTTTGGTCTCCCGAGCCTCCCCTCTCTGTGGGAATCTAGTACAGGCGGGTGGAACCCGCGCAAGTGTATCCCCCTTTCTCATCATAGTTATACCTTCGTTCCCATCCTATCTCGGGTAGATACCTGGGTATCGACCATATGTTACACTGAACTGTCCACCGCCAGTCTATATCGAGGTCGGGGCTCTGTCCTTTCTCCAGCCCCTGCTCCGCATGTTGTCCTCGATTGCCCTCCATATGTGCTCAACAATCTCCTTGTCGCGGAAGCGCGAGGCATCATGCCCCTCCCCGCGATAGTGGTCGATACCCGTCGACAAGACGCGATGGCCCCAGCCGCGGATGTTATCCGGAAGCTGGTCACCGCGCCAGCCAACAAAGATGCCCATGGTGTGCTTGAAGAGCTCATTAGGGTCGCTCCACTTGTAGTTCTTGAACTGCCACGTCTGACCCGTGGTGAAGACAGCCACGACGTGGTTCCAGTACTCGGGCTTGAACTGCTCTGAGCCCTCGACGAGGACGAAGCGCATCGGACGGTTCGGATCCACGGAGCGGATGGTGCGCTGCACGTGAAGCATCGTGGCCGTGGAGCCGCTGGCATCAGCAGGGATGAATCTGCCATCCTCGAGGAATGAGCGCACGTTGGAGAGGCGGAGAAGAGAGGAGGCTGAGGGCGAGAGAAGAATGATAGGGTCCGGTCGCCTCGTGGGAGGCTTTTGGTTGAGGGCGAGTGACGGGTTACTGGGGATGCTAGAGGAGCTAGGTTGAGATTTCTTCAGGATGAAGGGTGCGGCGAGTTTGCGCACATGGGAGAAGTCCTGTGGTGGTCAGTTCAGACTCATTTGATGGTGACATGATGTAATATGAAAGACATACCGTGGGCTTGATACCCCTGAGGACCGTGTTACGGTCACCCATCCGTCGCTCGCCGTTGTAGATCCCCGACAGCCTCGGGTCCATAGTACCACGACCTGATCGGGCCTGCGCTGTCGAAGACACAGCGCCAGATTTTGCCGTCGTCGTCGCGCCGGCAACCGCAGCATCTTTGTCGCCAGCCAGAGGCTTGATGTACTCGCTCTCCTCACTCGCGCCCTCGAGCCAGGTGATCAAATCCAACCGCTCAATGAAGCCCAGGTTCTGGACCTTGCCCTCGCCGCCCGCAGCAGCGAGCTCGTCGTTGAGCTTAGTGGCCGAGGCATTGTACTCGGGGATGGCGACCTCACGGTTTAGCCAGGCAAAGTAGATGCTGCGCAGATCGACGGGCTTGTCGTGGGAGACGAAGCGCGTCGGGCTGTTGATCGGGACGGCGGCGCTCTGGTTGGGGAAGCGCAGGTGTGTGGCCTGGGAGAGGGGCACCTCCGGGGCAGAGGCGTCGGTGGATGCGCTCGGGATGAACGGCGCGCTGGAGGAGATGGATTGGCGGAGGAGGACGAGCCCATCGAGGTCGGCGGCGGACGCCATGGTGGGTGAGGATGCGCGTGGGCGAAAGGCGCAATTGGGAGGTTGATGAGGCTGTAACGTAGAAGCAGTATTATTTATAGCGATTGGTAGCAAGAGGCTTCAGCAATTTTCGAGTCACTAAGTTGGCGACGGTGTATTTCGCCTATGTTGGGATGAAGTGAAGTGAAGCTGAAGATGAAAGGCTCCAAGGCTGAGCATGTAATGTACTGTATTTTTGGAAGAGCTGGCCGGCTAGCTCAGGGATTGGTCGAGAGGGTAGGCAGCCAATCATGGCCCAGGATGCTCACCTCCCACATCAGACTCCGTTTGACAAACAACTGCCGACGCAGATCATGCATGCTACTAGTTACTCCGTAGACATGCAGTGAATAAGTTACTCTCCAGCTCATTCAAGGTGTTTTGAGGATAGTAACTTGACGCATGTTTGTGCACGTTCGCGTTCTCTGGTTTTCCTGTTAATACGCTAACTATAGGGTAAGCGACTTGGAAAATGGTACGCATGTGTATGATAGTTGAGTGAAAATGAATAAAACTATGTTTGAAGATATGGTGAAGAAGAGAGTGCAATCTTGCATTCGGGCAGATAGAGGTCTGTATGGTGGGCCATTTGCTGGTAGATCCTAATGACGAGAAAGCCTGCGATGGACAAAACACCAAGAGCAGATACTTCAGATAAGTCCAACAGGTTGAAAGCTAAACAGCAACGCCAACCATTAACCTAAGCAGTTACAAATCAGCACGCGGATCTGCACCTAACATGGCTTTCTAGTGATCGACCTCGTCAAACCCGTATTATTTACGAGCTTATGGCTTCTGAATCCGCGTGCCAGTGACAAGCAAGCATCGGCAGAGTTACATAACTCGAGGAATCCAAGCATCAAATCCCCTCCCAAGTACCGAATACTTGCCAACTACAAACCCCATATTCTAGAAGCCAGCGTCCACATGGTCTCTATTCCCCCGTCCAGTCAAACGACACTCATCTGCCTAAGTCCACGCCCTTCCGCCACTACGACCTGAAAAGCGTGCGCCGCACGTGTAATTCCTTACCCGGGATGCGTTAGCCCCGTCAACGGCGCCGGAGACGAGCCTGCCGATCGCCCACATCCCGGGCGCCGAGTGGTTTCGGGGTCGCTGAGTAATATCCTACTCAGACAAGTCCGGATTGCCGCATCTAGTAAGTCTCTGAGAAGGGGCTTTTCTCCCGACGCGGAGGTTGGCGGCTTGAAGGCTTCATCGGAGCCTGCCGCCGTTGACCTTGTATGTATGCCGTGGCGAGGGATGTGGGTTTGCTCTAATCGGTATAGAGCGCCGCGGAGATGTGCAATGAACCACTTCGTCTGGGGGATGATTGTAATTGTAATTACTACGGAGTACCCTCATTAATCATGAAGGCGCCCGTCGTGTACGGTAGGACCACGAAGTTGAAACGGGAATTGCCAGGGTATGCATAACTATCAGTAATCAGTGCTCGATATTGATGATCACCATGTGAATCAATGAATTCGTACAGGAGCTTCCACCGCTTTATGTACATGTAGCTGCCTGCACTCCTCCCACAGCTTCCGCGCCTTTCCAAAATGATATATTCCACAAGTATGCCATGCCGCGTAAGGACTCCGCCAACGCCGTTCAATATACCCTCCGTTTGCTTAAAAGCTTCTATATCCCAAAAACGAGCTTCATGCGCTCATACGTGTAGAAACTGACCGCGGCCAAAGGTATCACCTTGACGTATCCAATGCTCAGGCCGATGAAGAAGCCGGGAATGCCCCTCTCCCGTAAGATCATACCGGCCGTCTCGCCGATCCGGAGCCGTCGGCCGTCACCAACGGCGCCTCCAACTTGCATGCGCCGTCGGATTACCTCGAGCGGATACGATGCTGTCTGCGATATTAAACCTGCAATGCCTCCCGAGCATAGCTCTGCCCATGACCGTAAGGGTACTGGCTTTCCAGCAGGGTGATCTTTCTTCTTAGGTAGTGTGGTATATTGTGCGAATCTCGGAGAGCGCATGATATCTCCAACAGTGTCGTGAGTCAAAAAGGACATGCCTGCGTACGGGAGCATGCCGAGTATCGTGGGAGTAAAGCCTCGGTAGAAGTTGATGAAACCCGATCGAGGAGCAACAGCTTGTACTGTGGCTACTGTTGCCTCTGCGGCGGCCGAAACTGGTGCCGGGGCGTTAGGCAATGGCGCGGTAGTAGATTTTTGAACGGGGTGTTCGTTGTATATCTGGCGGCATATTGAAGACAGTGAAGAGTGACCCTCACTCTTAGTCTCGAAAGCCATCCTTACTCGGATGACCTCCAAGGGGTATGTAAAGAATACGGATGTAACGCCTGCTAGACTCCCGCTGAGCAATCTCCTCATGGGTGTCTCGTGTGACTTTCGGGGTATAATAATGGCTCGTATTTGTTCATACGCAAGAAATTTGATACCAGCATAGGGAAATATTCGTAAAAGAGTCGCGGAGTGCCCTCGATAGAGTCCTATGGCGCCTTCGTAGCGGTATATGTCCTTCATGGCAGTTGCGACACCGAACCATGATCCGGTGTACTTTGCGAAACGAGGATTACTGGCCTGGAAGAGGATCTTGACTCGATCGAGAGGTGCGACAACAGTCTTGGCCTGGAGACGCAGGGTCAGTAGATGACGCGCAACAACGTCGTCGGATTCCAATACTCACGGCGCATCCGGCCACGCCACCTGCCACTCCGGACCTCCAGATATAGTCAAAGGTCTGCGTTTTGCGCTTTGGCGTCGCCGCTTCATGATCGGTTGGACACACAGGGGATTCCTTCTGTATCTTGCCAAGAGAGCCAGCAGGACCAAGTCCTTGATCGCTCGAGTTCCTCGCGAGCCCGGTCATTGGGGCATGCTCCATTCGAGCAGCATCGGCGGAGGACATGGACATTCCCCGAATCGAGCAGCACGTGGCTGACTTTTGGTGGACGGGCTCGGGGCCTACGGACGCAACATTCCGCGGTAGAACGGGTTTCGAGGTGGACGCGACGATGTGAGGCTCAGAAATAAGAGTATGAAGGATTGAAAGGGACCTCTTCCGCGGGGAGTGAGTTTCGGAGACGGGGAAGTTTTGGAGATGCGGTAGAATTTCCCCGGCTGTCCGCGGCAGGAGGGACGTCATTAAACCGACGGGAGGCTCGACGGAGAGTCAGCCACCGCTGAGTGGCCGAGGACGCTGAAAGAGTGGAGATCCAGCTTTGCACGGTCACGCAGCGGAACAAAATCCCCAGAATCTGGGGGGCCAGCCCTTGTAATCTTGGGGGTTCATCAGTAACTGAACCACTGAAAGACAAACAGTTTCACAGGCCTATCAACAGCTCCGGTAACTAATGACCGAGCCGAGGTTTGCCGACTAATGCCGTCAACTCCAACCGCGGAAAGACTCGACCAATTGAACTCGACAAGCTCAAACAATCCGGTGGCATATTGGGAAGTGATGGATGAGAAGTCATGGCCTTCTTCTATACTCTTTGAGAGCTCCGACAAGAGCCTCATCGTCCTCGACATCCCCACGTCCCTGGAGGAAGCCCAGGTCTTCCCCTCTGAGATCCCCCGCCGTCGCATCGTCTCCGCAGAACCCCCCGCAGCTCCGTATCAAACCCCGGAGCCGAGACATGGCCATGCTCCGTTGGCACTCGTGTCTCCCGCCGCACACCTCGCTGAGCTCATGACCACCGCTACAGTCACCGGCGCCATACAGGACCTTGCAGCCTCGTACTCCGGACCCTTCCATTGGCCCCGTCTTATACAGCTGCCACAGCCACCGCTACTATCCGCACTCTTGCCAGAGCAAGCCGAGCCTCTCCATGGTTCTATTGATGCCCTCTGTCATGCCTTTCATGCATCTGCACCCACGTTCAATCTTGTCGTGTTAGATCCGCCATGGCCGAATCGGTCCGCAAGAAGAAAGACGGACAAGTATGCTACCGTCTCCACTCTTGATGAGATGCGTAGTCTCTTGCTACAGATCCCTCTGGCATCGCATCTTGCACCCGACGGGCTAGTGGCCGTCTGGATCACTAACAAACACAGCATTCACGACTTCTTGACTTGTCCAACAGGCCTGTTTGCAGCTTGGGGCCTCGAGGTCGTGACTGAGTGGACATGGCTCAAGGTGGCCGCTTCAGGCGAGCCCCTTTACGATGTTGATTCTATGTGGAGGAAGCCATGGGAGAAGCTCATCATAGCGAAGCGCATCGGTAGTAAGAAGCCGGCCGCTCTCAAACCAAAAGTCATTGTGGCAGTCCCTGACGTTCACTCACGCAAGCCTCATCTGCGTGGCTTATTCCAAGATATCCTAGGACAAGGCTTTCTAGGTCTTGAGATATTTGCTCGTAATTTGACCGCTGGCTGGTGGAGCTGGGGTGACGAGGTTCTGCGTTTCCAGCAGCCCGAGCACTGGGCAGAGGGAGGATATCTAGGTGTGCAATAGTTTTTCAGCGTTTATATTCCCGCTCATGGTTTGAACCGCCAACGTGCATCGCCTGCTGCCCAAGACTAGTTACAATAATGTACATCTCTGATGCTCGCTTATCCTACAGAGGTTTCGCCCTTCCACATTGCTCCTCATGAAATTGCCATCTCTTTCATTAAGCAGTATCCCAGGGGTTATTTGCGTCTTTCTCAACCGGTCAGCATGCTGCTCAAGCCTCCTTCTGAGTAGTAGTCGTGGAGCTCTTCTCCAAGATCTTTTCCCACTTGGGGTCCAGGACGACATCGTTGGTCCACTTCTCCTCGCCAGCCATCAGCTTCTTGGCCATGTCTGCCAGCTCCTTCCGCTCCTTGGTCAGGGGCTCCTTGCTCTTCAAGGGGATCTTGAAGCGCTGCCGCTGGACGTGCTCATCGTTGCGCTTGTCCATGAGTTCCTCGCGCATCTTCCACAGCTCGTTGCTCCAGGGCTGCTTGTCCTCAGGCAACTCGGGCCATTGGAAGGGCTTAGCCAGCTCGACCGTCATGATCTTGAGGGGCTGCGGGCGGTACCACGATCGCGAGTGCGAGTTGCGCTGGGTGAGGGGTTGTTGCTTGACATATGACCGGACTTTTGTGACCTCGACGTTGTAGAGATTCCAGAGATAGTCTCGGAGATCGAACTTGGTGAAGCGTATAGGGACCTTGAAGCAGGCCTCGTTCGGTGGGAGGTGCTCTTTTCTGAGAAAGGTGATTACATGGTTGGGCCTGGAGAAGGGGAATCAAGAGGGTTAGCAGGGCTCGCAAGAGAAGCCAAGGGGCATTTGGAGATGGACTCACAGAAACACCTGCTTCTGTCCCAGCTTGAAGCCGGGCAATTGGCGGGCCACCGTCTTTGCTACCTCGGCCATAGTCGTCGTTGAGCCCGTGTTGAAGTTGTCGCGACGGTTGTTCTGGGACGTGAAGAATTTCGACGGCTGGCATCTGATTGGCTTTGGCGGCGAAAGAGAACTTCCGGGGGCGTGGACATTGGCCAGCAGTGATAGACCCACACCGCTTTCACAACGTCACGAGCTGGGCATCTTTGACGGTTTATGCGAACAAGACGAGCATTTGACACCGAGAACAAGCGTTTTTGGCTCAAAAGAAGGCCTCATTGTTTGAACTTAACCAAGTATAGTTTCTACAAAGTCTCTAAATTGAAAGGTGCAATCAAGGCCCCAACTTGCAAACTAATACCCGCCTAGCACCGTCAACCGTTAGAAGCTACAGTACACTCAGTGAACGACATCTCCCGTCTTTCAAATACATCACAAAGACTTTCTATTCTTTCATCTCACAAGCCAGAACAAGGCCCCGGATTATAGCCTCCCACCGACGCCCTGATGCACCCGCAAAGATTGACATGGAAGAACATAGTCACACAAAGGACTCTTTGAGTCCGTCAACTCGTCACCAACAATACGATGGACTTATCAATGAAGGAGCGCATAAAACGTCGAGATCTCCGAGTTTCAGTCGAGATACCCAACTCAGTTTCTTATCAGAAGAAAACGACAGCTCATATTTCATGACTCTAGAAGAAGAAATGAAGCACGAGAAAGAACGTTATCCTGGCGCCAGTAGCTGGGCTCCTGCTGAAGAGCGTCTCTTTGAGATCCTCTTCATGCGCCAGGATCTTCCCATGCTGCCTTCAACGTGGGACGTTGACTTGCGAGGAGTCCCCATCTCTGATGTCATCTTCAAGACCTCAGATGACTTCCCGCCCATCGTCTACGCACACTCAAAGCATTTCCGAGGTAAGTTCTCCTTATCTGCACTAACAGTGCGCTCCTAACTTCTCCAGCGACCATGGCACTCACACGCTTAATCGATCTCACCGCAAAGGCCAGAACCAGTATCCAGAGCGGCCTCCGAAGAAAGGTCTCGCAGCTCATCAAGCGAGAGATAGACAAGTACCTGAGCTGGGCAGCACAGGATGCAGAGTATGCCCATCTCCGCATCGTGCCAAATATCATGACCGAAGTCATCGATACGACAATGCCCGAGGACACAATCACAGAGTACATCCAGAACCGTATGAGATCGCTCGCGAAACTGCAGCGCGAGTTTCTCCGAGAGGATAGAAACCCACAGTTCTGGAATGTGCTCAAGCCGAGCATCATGTCGTCCCCCATGGTCAAGGTCGAGTCGGATGACGATGTTCCATCGCCGGATGGGAAGTGGTCCACGCCGACCAAGAGACGGCGCGATTCACACCTTCATGTTGACGAGCACTCCGAGATGCCAAGCCATGGCCCCGCCGTCAAGGTTGAGCCGGAGCTTAAGAGGCTTCGACTTCTCCGTGATCCCAAGGGTGTAGACGTCGATGAGCTCATTCAGTTTCACGAGGAGGGACGAAGAGACTCGCTGGGGAAGAGTGACGCGCGACCCAAAGGGATCGAGCAAACGATCACGGTTAAAGGGGAAAGATCGAGCCCGGTCTCGACATCGTCATCCCCACGCTCACCTTCACCCCCATCTCCTGCTGCTGAGCCTCAAACACCCTCCAAGGACACGTACCGCCGCCATCCTCCCGTCGTCTACGGCCTCTTTATCCTCAACACTTCAGTCCTCCTCCTCACCATTGACTCCGCCAAGGGGCCCGACGCCTACGTTAGCTTCCACGTCCAGGTTGACTTCCAGGATGAGCACCAGAGCGTCTGGAACGCCTTGACCGTCGCCGTCGCCGCATGTCTAGCGCGAGACGAGTTACGCACCCGGGCTGGGGACTTTGACGAGTTGCCTTGTTTAGAGGAAAGTGACCCAGATGCTTGATCGCCCAACAGTGGATGATGGCGGAGAGAAGGAAGTCTTATTTGTCATGTTGTTTGCCTTTGCTGGTGTTTGGAGGAGAGCCATGTTTTATACCCCCGAGCTTTGTTCTGAGCGTGCTGTTAATACCCCCTTATCGACTATATCAATGCTGCAACATCGATTTCAAGTTTCAAGTGCTCGCTTACACCTCTCCCTCTGCATTACAAATGCATAATTGATTGATGTGCAATACCAGTGAACTGTACTCTGATGCGGAGAGTGAAGTAACAGGCTCTATTCATGATGCCCTCCATCTCTATGACCGTGTCCTGATATATCCGATCAGTCAATCCCTTTTATTTTCCCAACGCCCAACAATGACGGCCGCTCACAGCCTCATGCCCCTCTTTCTCTATCTGTACATGTATGGCCATCACAATTCATCTCTTCCAAAAGAGGGAGGCTGCTTCTCATCTATCGAGTAACAAGGGTTGAAGCGGAGTCGACGTCTTAACCGTTGCGAGTAAAAACATCAAATCATGTATAGGTAACGACAAGGTGAGAAATAAGGGGTCTTTCAAAATAACAGTGTGAAAACGGGATGTATGTGTGGAGATGTCTACATGTCTTGGTGCTCGGTGGGAAAAAACTGATTCATTTGCCGAAGGAGTCGTTGGTACAAGAACAGCATGCAGCCGCTCTGGATGAAGGTCCATACGCCACGAGGTCCAACGCCGCGGAACCAACCAGCCACGCCCTCGGTGCGGTAGATAACGCGGAGACCGGTGAAAACGGAGGAGGTGTCGAGAGCAATGGCACCAGGCCTGGGTCGATGGGTGTTGGGAGAGGATGTTGAGATATGCCGGATCTGAGAGGAGGCGTGATGGTCTTTGGAAGCTCGAGAGTCGCTAGGGGTGTTGACCTGGGTCTGAAGGCGCGTCTTGACGACGTCGAGAGGACAGGTGATCACGCCGGCGAGGCCACCGGCCGTGGCACCGGTAAGAAGCTCAAGCGAGACACCAATCTCGCGGCTCTGCTTATATTGACGGGCCCAAGTGGTGAATTGTTCCCAGAACATGAACTGGAGGGCTGAGAAGGGAAGATCGCGGTAGAGCGTAGCCTTGTAGCCGTAAAAGAGGGCAGGGAGACCCTCAGCGCGAACGATGGTGCGAGCGGCATCGATGGTGCCTCGGTAGTTGTAGCCAGAAACGAAATGTGGATTGTTGTAGCGGCCTTGGAGCTGGAGTCGGGTTTTGAGGACCTCGGAGGGAACGTAGACGATGGAGGCGGCAAGATCTCCAAGGAAGCCTGATAGGGCAGGTTAGCGGGTGATTGATGGATATTGGAGCCACGGGAGGGCATCCTACCTGCTGATAGATATGATATATGTTGCTGAACACCGTGATCGATCAAGAATCGTTTACTCCATTCATATGTGCCAAAGAACATGACGGTTCCGGGGAATGAACCTCCGAGCGCAGGAATCCATCCGCCATAGAGACCCCGCCGAATGCCTTCTTGCCTCCAGATGGTGTAGTACGACTGTCCTAGTGATGCGTACTTTGATGGGACGTGGGGATCGCCCTGCTGTCTTGTCTTGACGGTGTCAAGGGAGTGCATAAGCAAATCGCCGGTTGATCCTCCAATGCCACCCGCAATCATGGCCTGCAATTGCAGCACCGTATTAGCACAGCTCGGACTCGGCTGGTTCGGAAGAGCACTCCTCGTGGAGACGACATACATGGAGATACGGCGGCCGGCCCTCGGACTCAACATCTTCGTTGGTCATGTTCTGATCAATGGCAAGCCCGGCACTGCTATCACTGCTATCCGAGCGGCGCCCCTTCCAACCGGCATGGCGATGCTCGGGCGAGGGCACAAAGTCGCTAGCGACTGCCGTTGTATTCGGCGTCGGTCCGTCGTTGGCCGTCGTTGTCGTCGTCGTCGTGAAGGGAGCGAAGACAAGGTCCGAAATCTGTTGGAGACCTAAGGGCATGTCCGGGGTGGGAAGGATGGGGGGCACGCAACGCAGCGGAGGAGAGCTGGTTACGGCCTGAGGCGGATCAGCCCGGAAATAAGGAGAAGAATGAAGATGCCAAGAAAAAAGGAGTAAGGAAGTCTATTCGTGATAGAGGGTGAGGGACAAGGCGGACGTCGTCGCAAGGGTCGTAGTATAGATAAGAGAGTTGGCGATGTCGCGCATGGATTTATTTGTCGAGAATTTTGTTGGTTTAACGTTAGACCCAATCTCGAATTGCGGCTGCTCTGCCGGACCCCGGGCCGTTGGCTGTACCTGTTGTAGTGGGTCCTCAGTACTGTACGGAGTACTCCCGTCCGTACAGTGGTTCCGCCGAGATACAGGCAGTAAAACAAGTCTATGTGTTCGCCTGAGTATACACTCTGTCTGCAGGCAATCATCAGACAGAGAAATACCCACAGCCTTGCTTTCCGAGGAACACTACTTGCTGACAGACTCCTCGCCCTAAGCGCAAACGTTTATGGACAGTATCTTTAACCAGCCTAGTATACCGGCCAACGCCTGTGGTTGCATGGTTGCAAGGCACCTTGGCCGTGCTGAAGTTGAAAGGAACGCAGAACTCATAACTCTTTCGCCGATGGAAATATTCCACTCTTCCTTCTTTATAACTGCCTTGAGTAATTTGCTCATCTAATCTAGTTAACTACTATGTTAAGTTAGTAGCTTAGCTAAGGACTCTAAACCCACCAACATAGTATATAGTACTGATATCTACAACTCTTGTTACTAAAGAAAGAAAGAGAATAATACTTGAGCTTATAACTTAGCTAGTATCTTAGACTAGTGAGTTTATCAGACTTCTTTAACCCCCCCGTTAAAAGTATAACAAAGTTATAGGCTGATACGTCGTAAGCCATGTTAGTCTACAGAGTACATTATACACTATTTTACACCAATTCTACATCAGATCATCCCTCCAATGGCCTCTTATGCTCCCTCCACGGAATCGCACCAAACTTGCCAAACGGAAACACGATATGCGTCACCCTCCCCGTGAGCAGCTGCTTCGACACGGGCCCGTACGTATTGCTATCCAGGCTCGACCCAGGTGGTCCATCACCCTCTACCCACACGTGGCCCTGCGGCACTCGCACAGTTTCCAGCGGGTGCGGCGCCTTTGTCCTAACCACATCGTTCTCGAGCGCCACTACGCGCTTGACAGCGATGACCTCGGGGTGTGTTGGGCTCCTTTATGACGCCATCAGTTACTGCTCCTAAGAAGTGACTTGAGGAGATCCTACCGTAGTGTCACAACCATCCCCCTCTCTAGGTTTTCCTGGGGAGACCACTTCCAGTTCAGGATCACGTCCCGCCGCAGCGTAGAGTCCTTGTCGCTGTTCATGAGCGGGTACATGGACGCGCCGTCCACGACCGTCAGCTCGGCAACGTGAAGGTTGAACATGGCGATAACGGGGACCCAAGTCGCAAAACCAAACAGCTTCCACGCCGTTGACCTAATCACGCTGGGCTGGCCGCTTCCTCTTAGCCGTGCCCATGCTGAGCCGAGAGCCATTGTCGGCGTCTCTCTTCTATCGCAGAGTGCAGGATTTGGCAGTGTTGTACATCTCTCTCTGGACCTAAGTGAGGTGGTGAGGATGCTGTTCCGAGTCTATAAGTTAATCGATAGAGTTGAGGTTGCAAGTATACCTAGTTAGAATTTCCGTGCCTGGGCGTCTAAGCTTTTCTCGGCTAGTTCTACCCACCCGCCTTTACTCCCGGTCAAATGCGAGACATTCAAGACATGGCATAACGTTAACGCCCACTTCATATCGAAAATCATACACTGTCCTCATACTTTCACCATTGCTTATACTCAGACCCGTCACATCATAAATACCTCAAGTAACCAATGATACTGTTCGTTAACAACGCCGTTTCAGACGCCACCCCCTACTATCGGAATAACTACATGAAAGTCGGGACTTTTGTGATGCTTTTGCGATCCGGGCACAGGCATCCTTTCAGCCGCCCCGGATCGCCTCTAATTACACCCTTTTTCTCGTCCGACGACCCCCGCTCAAGGGGTCACTCCGGGATGGCTCCAGCAGTCCTGCCGACTCAGCCTGCCCCGGAGAGTCTTCGTCTGGCCATGACCTAGATGGTCTCAGGGATGTTGTCGTCGCTGTCGCTCATGCTCTCGTCACCGCTAACCTCGGCGTTCTCGCGCTCACGCTTCTCCATCAGTGCTTGCAGCTCGGCGTCATCGCTCTCGGTGACAGCCTTGGGCTCCATCTTGACCACCAGATTGCCGCCCGCCGCCTCGATGCTCTTTCGGATATCAACAATAGCCTCTTCCACGCGGGTGATTCCCAAGCTCTTGTCCAGGCAGGTACTGGCAAGGACGTAGAGGGGAGGAGAAACAAGCTTGACCTTGACCTGGGTCTCCTCCGTGTTGTTGGCCTCGGCAGTACGCAGCGCAGTCTTGACAGCATCGATACCCTCGTAACCAAAGCATGTGACCTCGATATCCGCTCGGACCTTGGTGGGCTGAGGGGTGAGCCGCTTGCTGATGTACGTCTTGATCTCCTCCGTGACGGCCTCGCTGGGAAAGGTGACGTCGTTCCAGACCTCAGGGTTGCTGTTCTAAGTTAGCATGATTATCAACGAGACTGGCCACGGTGCGACTAACGTGATGGAGAGCTTGAAAGCGTCAATGGCGTGGCCATACTTCTTGTTGAGAGGCCAGGCTATGCTCTCGTACAGAGCCTCGATCGAGGTCTGGGTCTTGTCGGCAACGTGTCGCATGATGGAGTGGACCATCTTGCTCTTGTTATATCGCTCCTCACACTTAACGATGTCTTCAGGAGAGACTCGTCGTTTCGACAGATCGATGTATCCTGCCTGCATGTCAATGTCCATATCGATTATCGCTCAGCCTGGTTGCTGTGCATACCCTTCTCTTTGTCCACACGAAGCACAACAACGACCTCGTTGCGGCCAACTCGGATGAGCTTCTGGATACTTCGAATACGTCGTCGCGAAAGCTCGGAGAGCAGAATCATGCCGTCAATGTTGTCGTACTCGAGGAGCTTGACGTAGGCACCCATCTCGGCGATCTGGGATCGGTCAGAGGGGGCGATATCGCACGGATCAGGCTGCTACTGACCTGCTTGACATTGACCATGACAAAGCTATCGATCTCCGGGTATTTCTCCTCGTAGAAACGGCAGTTTGTTAACGACATCTTGGCGGTGTTGTCGAGTGTTCAGAGGTTGGATCGGGTTCTCGAGCGAGGTGGGGTTTCGATCTCAGGCGGCGTCGCACGCACGCGAGTCGAGCTTCAGAAATATCGGGAAAACCTAGTGTATGTGTTTTCTGGATAGCGGTAATATCGACGCGTAGCTGGTCGATTGTCTCGAGGTCGGGCCGTAAGTCGTTTCTTAGATGGGGATGTCAAGGTGAAGAGTCATAATTTTGACATTTTACCATGCAGTGATGATGGTGGGGTGTGGCGGGGTGTGGCTCGTTCTCAGGCGGTAATTACCGGCAGAACACGACCCAAGTTGAGGCTTCATGATGGGAAGCTCTTTCCACGTGACTGCGTACCTAAGTAAACAACGTGAAGCTCATCTCAACTGTAATTGTCAAGAGCGCAGTTAAAAATGGCTCCTGGTATGCTATCCGCGCATGTTCCTTGGGATGAGGAGTGGTTAATGCTAACAATGTTTTAGCGACACAGTACGAACTCTCTCCGGCTCCGGGCGACGCCGTGTCGTCAATCGCGTTTGCGCCGTCGTCAGGAACCAAGCTTCTCGTATCATCGTGGGATAAGAAGGTGTACTGTTACGATATCGCAGGCGGAGCGGGCGAAGCGACCCTCGTCAACACCTACGAGCACCGAGCGCCGGTTCTGGATGTTTGTTTTGGGGCTGGCGACAATGAAGCCTTTACCGCCGGCATGGACTGGGCTGTCAACAGGTGGGCTGGCTACGATTGAGCGCGCCTCGTGATGCCGTGCTGATATGGTTGACAGGATTGATTTGGAGACTGGAGAGAAGACTGAGCTGAGCAAGCACGCTGCGCCAGTGCGATGTGTGGCCTACAGTCCCACGCATTGTGAGTCATCCGATGCGCCCCTGTCCTGACTCAAACTGACATGAAGCAGCCATTCTTGTTTCTGCATCATGGGATTGCAGTCTCAACCTTCACAACCTTAGTGACCCTTCGAGCACTCCCATCCGCATTGCCCTCCCTGGGAAACCCCATGCGCTAGCAGCCAGCCCCAGCAAGGTTGTGGTAGCTATGGCTGGGCGTGTGATCAACATCTATGACCTCCAGACCATTGCCGATTTGTTCTCGACTGGGTCATCAGACCTTCAGCCATGGCAACAGCGCGAATCCTCGCTTCGGTACCTTACAAGGGCGGTGGCCTGCATGCCAAATGATGCCGGCTATGCTACCAGCAGCATTGAGGGCCGAGTCGCAGTCGAGTGGTTCGAGGACACCGCAGAATCGCAGGCACGCAAGTATGCATTCAAATGTCATCGACAAGCAGCACCAGAGGGTGACGGAGACATTGTGTATCCTGTGAATGCCCTGGCTTTCCACCCAGTCCACGGAACTTTTGCGTCTGGTGGCGGTGACGGAACCGCCGCGCTGTGGGATGCTGAGGCGAAGCGTCGACTAAAACAATACCAGAAGTTTCCCAACAGCGTCGCGGCACTTGCTTTCTCGAGTGATGGCAAGTATCTTGCCGTTGGCGTGTGCCCAGGCTTCGAGACCGGCCAAGAGGACTACAATGGCGAGGGTCATACATCAGTGCTGATCCGTGAGCTTGGAGAGAACGAGGCCAAGGGCAAAGGGGCGAAATAGATGGCAACAGTTCTAGAGGTTGGGACCATTCCAAAAAGGCGTTTGGGCGGGTGTAGGGATCTTTGTTGTTTGTAAATTGATGAGCTATTCTTGAGTGCAAGGAAAGTGACATGTAGATACCCCGGCCATGGTCTGACATTGGATTCATATTCTGGTCTACGTCCTTTTTCGTCGTGGCTACTAGACTTTGCGTGGTATGCCGACTGAGAGCTCTACGTATGGCATATGTCTAAGCCCTTCCAGCGATCCCTATGGATGGGCTTCGAGTTTGTCGGTCCCCTTCTGGCTCTAGCCCTTGAGAATATGTCGCTCCTGCGTATTGTGCTCGTGTATACATAGGTACGGGATACCCAAGGGATGTTTCGTTCGCGTCAAAGCCGTCACGACATTGATATTCGAGGCTCTTCGATGTAGAAGGAGACAGCGATAGACTGGGAGTTAGGGTTCTGTAATCGCGGATGCGGACACCTTTTCGGATGGTGAATTTCCCCTTCTTCTCAACGATACGAGGAGCCCCAGGAGGAAGAGGTTTCAGTCTCGTTACCAGAAAAATCTCTTCCGTATCGCTCGGCGTACTGTATCTGGAGGGCTTGCTGATGGCTTCATCCTCTTCGAGCTCAAGGCAGGCTATAAATATCAGTTACTGCGCCCGGAAGTTATGTAGACGAGATAGCATACTTGTTGTTCTGCTAGAAGCTATAGTCTCACTGTCCTCGACACTTCGAATCGACTCCAAACGTCTCCGTTTGTTTCCCCTCCGGTTCCTCGTTGCTAGCGGCAACTCTCTTGGACTTAATCCACCTCCTGCCTCGCCTCGTGCCATAGTCCGTATAAATCCTGGACTTTGAGGAGGCGTCTCGGGGATGCTTTGATGTGACGTCTGGTCAGTAAAGAATAACCAAGGGTGGCAGATGGCATATACAGCTGCAGACAAGCAAACTCATCTGTATTTGATTGAGCATTGGCGCCCATGCCATTGCCGCATTCAACGACAAGATTAGCAGTATTCTCCTGGCTTTCTCTGAGCTTTGTGGGAGTTAAAGTATGGTGTATACCGCGAGCATTCGACATATTCCGATTTCCTACGTGAAACTTTCGACTCATGAGTTGCGACTGGTTCTGATGATCACAAAGCGTTGTATAAAACGTTTAGAACAATTGGAGGTCATAAAAAGGGCAGAGAGTTCATTGTCGCTAATAATGGCGGCTTTCTTGGTCGAGGAGTCATCGCAGTAGCAGCAGGAGCGCTTTGGCTCTGGCTAGGAAGGAGCTTGCCTCCATCTTATCCTGGCTGCCCTTGACAAGCATAGAATTATTCACATATACCTTAATTATAATGCGTACTTAGACTAACTAGTACTCAGATATCATTAAGGTAGCCTTCACATTTCTACCACAACATAATGCTGATGCATTTGTATTGCGCCGCCCAGGATCTGATCATGGGCGCCAACTTGTATCGACGAGCCCATACTTCAGCGTGCATGTTATGAAACAAGTTCAATTCGTACATGTTGTCTATTGTGTCAAAAGAGGGCTTATTAACTATAAGCCTATGGTCCGCCACTGTTGGTCTCGTCGTGGCCGACGAGTTGCACTCTAACTAACTAACTAGTCAGTCCTACCAAAAGGCCGTTCTTGTGCCTTACCAAACATTCTTCACCAAAACCTCGCCCCTTTACCTCCAATTGTACAATGAGCCAGTCGGCGCCCATCGCCAAAAATTTGCCATGAGACGGACACTCTACTCCCCTCGCTTGGCCGGAGAAATCGGCTAGAGTTGGTCAGCGGTGTGCTCCTCGGGTCCTAGATCAAGTACTCACCTTGGACGGCGGAACGTAGTCGAATGTGCCACCCATCTGGAGTAGCCAAACATCCTGACCTCCCGTCGGCTGTCCGTTTTTGTGAAGGAAGTTGTGTGGGAACCCTGGATCAAACTCCACGGCACTATCAATCTCTTGGATATCCCCATCCGTGAGCTCCAGTGTGAGTGCATCAATGTTACCCCTCAGATGGTCAACCTTCCGCCCACCCACAATTGGGAAGACGTAAGGCGTCTTGTGCATGACATATGCCATCGCAACGCTGGTGATGAGTGTGTTCTTACGATTGGCAATCAATTCCAGCACCTTACTGGTCTTGATCTCTCGCTCACTCGCCTCTACCTTGCGCCCTTCCCGAGAGTTGCGTTGCTCTTCTGTCTTGAACTTGCCTCCTCCGAGCGCACCCCAGGGGGCAATCCCCATGCCTTCGGCTTTGCACATGGGGATGATCTCTCGCTCAAAGTCGCGTGAAGCCGCAGACCACCGACCCTGGTAGACGGAAAACTGGCGAAGACCGTGATTGCGGGCGTACTCGTTCGCCTTACTATAAAGGTGTGAGCGGGCTTGGCGGGAGAATTAGAGGGCAATGTATCTTACCTCACGACCCAGGCAGGCGTGTCGCTGATGCCCAGGTATAAGACTTTACCAGATATAACAAGCTGGTTGAGGGACTGCATCAGTTCAGGGATGCTGGTACTGTAGTCCCACCAGTGTACATAGAGCTGCAGTAGGGTCAGCATACTAGGACTTGTCATAGATGAGAGGCCGTACAAGATCAATGTAATCTGTCTGGAGATTCTTCAAGCTGTTGTTGACTGAAGTGACGAGACTCTTGGTGCCGTTTCCAGTGAAGTTGGCCATGACATTTGGGCCACCAGGACCAGCGCGGAAGTTTGTAGTGTACTTGGTAGCAACCACTACATCAAATGTCAGTTTTGCCTTCCAAATTAGCAACGAAAAAAGATCTGAAGTTACGAACCCATCTCATCACGCACTCCACGCTTCTTCATCCATTCTCCTACCCATTTCTCGGACTCCTGGAATTGGTAGTTGTTGGCCGTGTCAATGAAATTCCCACCCTTGGTTGACGTCAGTATGCTATCGCCGCGGGCTAGGCCCAGCATGTCCTTACCTGATCGTGGAAAAAGTCCAGAATAGACTCAGTGGTTGACTGATCACATTCACCCATATTCTCCTTCCTGGTTCAAGGTCAGTAGGAAAGTCGTAATAGGGCCCATCTGCATATCTTACCAGGCGTTACCAAAGTTCATAGCACCCAGGCATACGGGGCTAACGCGCACCGCAGCCGTGGGCGACAACAAACGGTAGCGGGCGAGAGGGCTCTTGGGTTCGGGTGCCATTGGAAGGGCCATGGTTATTGATATTTATGGGAAGGGAAAATTTGAAAGGAGAGGAGAAGATTGTTGGGGATAGGTTGGAGGTAGACAGCAGTGGCAGTGGCAGTGGCAGTGATTTACAGTCTCAACTTGGGAAGGAAGAGACGGGAGGTGGAGACTAAGATATCAACGTCAAATTGTTGCACAGGCTGGGAATGGAATCTGTTCCAAGTCCATCTGCGGTCTCTCTCTTTTATACTTCATCTGGAGTCTGTGCGAGTAGAAGTGGCTGTCTCCGACGCAGATGCCGAGAAAGATCGGCCATTGAGACCGCTTCTCTGTAGGAACGAAAGGGTGTTGAGTAACAGGTGCAGCCATTGGTGACGTGATTGATAGAGAAGTTTCGGGTTGACGGGCTAAAAGCCTCTCCGCGGAACCGGGCACTGGTCTAGCTTAGAGCCCGAAGCTTAAAAGACGTTGACATTGGTAATCAAGAGCGGGAGAGTTTCAGAACTATTCACCTAATGCCCTGTTCTTGCGTATGCAGATCCATTACCACATATGCCTCTTGGACGCAGCATCGTGAGTAAAAGCTGGAGCCGGCGGTCTTCACCACAGTACGTTGTAGTACTCATCCTGGTGGTAATGGAAGGTACCTTAGATACCTAAGTACTAGTAGGTGTAAACAGCTCCCAGTTGTCGCCCAGCTTAGACGGGTGGTGCAAATAGAATATGTCTTAACGTTATAAGATGAAAAGGGGTAACATATTGCAAAATAGCGCTCTAATTCGGTAGTCAACAGCTTTTAGAATATCAATTCGACTTGAATTTGACTTAGGAACCTTTTCTTCTACTATAATAAACCCAAATGAGCCTACTTCTCCCCCCCTCCATAAAGTTATGCCTTTATCATTAGGAGATCTAGGGGACTCCAAATGGAAGAGAAGTCGTCATACATTCTTTATAGCCCTAGACAGATTGCGATGTGGTCAATAGAGATAACACATATTAATAGCTGTTCTTTTTGATCAATGGATGAGATATATCTCTTGTTCAGTCACATCCTATACGGATACACAGATTGGGTTGACATACCTAGTTACCTAGTAATAGTTAACATATTCTACGGATACGTTATTTGCGGTTCGTCCCCACCTAGCCTACCAGCTTGCGCTACTTACCCAAGTTGCTCTTCTTGTCTTAGTTGCATACCGGTTTGGTACCGAGGTTCTCCCATTGGTCCCCGAACTCCCAGACTTTCAACTCTCTCAGCCCCGGTCACTTGGTGTCACACCACGCCAATTACCTTGAGCGACATCCGACAACGACGAATTGCTCTTCAACACACACGTACTCGGACTTGTGAAGCCGACTTAGGCACTACTGGTCCAATACAAGATGACGACCGTCTGAGATGGCGTCTCCAAACCCCGTCCCGTCAAGGGCTGCCATCAATGCCCTCCGAGGCGTTCTCCTGACAACATCCTGCTCCGTCATCATCCTCGCCGAAGAACGCCGTCGACGACTTAATATTGCTCGAGCCGCCATAGAAAATGCCAAGAAGCTTCATACTGCTCGAGTCCATCACAACTCGGCCGCATTGGCTGAGAGCTACGGCCGACGGGAAGCCTTTCCAATTGAAATTGCCCATGATTTCTCGCCACGACCCGCGCCTAAAAACCCTATACGCCGACGCCGACGACAAATTGAACCTCCCACCAGAGAGGTGGTTGAACCGGAAGAGTTCGAGTCGATTGATACCTTTGAGACGACACTATCCGAGGAAGTCCATCCATCAAGCACACCACAAGCGCGGCAAAAGAGATGGGATGAGTGGGATGCGGCTCGAAAAGAACTATCGCGGATCTCTGATACTAGCCCATTCGCTCATAGTGCTCTTTTCTTGAAGATCTCTAAAGATAACAGCCTTCCAAGCGCCACGATAGCGAAGCAGGAATCAACGACAAGGACCCCAAAAACCACCAGTATTACCGAGCAGTCGAGTACATCGGGAACTGTTCACCAGTTCGAGCCCCGTCACGATGTCCCTATCAAATCTACCAAATCGCAGTCAACGGATCAAGACTCGACGACGAGCGAACTCCTACGGGCGGCATTTCTCGATGGGGATGCAACGACGACAGCGCGGCCGTCGGTCCATCAGGCCAAGATCGAAGAGCCAGCTTCATTATCTGAGTTGGATAATCTCCTGACTGAATTGGAGTCCCCGGAGCTTCCACGCAATCATCTTATCGAGCAACAGAACAGGTGCATTGGGCTAACGCGAAAGTTGATCTCATCAGAGTCCGAAGATGCTCAAGCAATTCTTTCTCGAGGCATTCGACTTCTCCAATCCACAGCCAATTCTAAGGAGTACTGCAATATGTCGCTCATCCTCTCCGTGGTTCATCCTGTCTGTACGGATGTTTGCCTCCTTGCTGTGCCTCTCATGGACCGTTTGATACAGAACCACGATACGGAGGGTGCTCGGCGTATGCTCAAAGAGTTCTCTCAGCTCCAAGAGCACGCAGCAGTCGAGCCTACATCCAGATCCCGCAATGAGTGGGTCACTCGCTTTCTGATGCATTACTGGAGGAAGACCAAGGACTTTGGTCAAGTCAAAGGTCTCTATGGCCTACTACAGCAAGCCGGCCTTTTCACCGATGGCATTTTCCCCCTCGCCACACAGTACGCCATCAGACGCAGAATTGCACTGATCGCTCTGGATGCTGGGGATGATGCGACAGCGAGCGAGGAGATGCTATATCTCCAGCACATGAGGCCCAAGGCCACCGATCTTGATGTCAAGCTTCGAGGGCGATTCGTTGTGCGGGATGCCCAGCTCCGTCAGTGGGACAAAGTCTGGGCTCAATTGAACGCTTTCAGGCTGAAGGCAAAGCACACGATTCAGTTCCAGAACGTGCTCTCTTGGTTGACGAGGATCTACTGCCAGGATCACACACCAGCAGAGATTGACGTCTTTGTGCGAGATCTCGTCAAGCTTCAAAATATGACGCTGAACAAGACTCTTGCTTTCCTCGTTATGGACAGGCATGGACGAAGTCGAGATCTTAAAGCGTTGGTAGCCTGGCTCCAGTTCTGCCAGGATGGCGGCCTCGAGATGGATCAAATCTTCTTGAACGAAATTACCGATAAGTGCTGCAGATATTGGAACATGGGACGCACAGATGTGGTACAGATGCTAGAAGGCGTTCAGAGCTCCATGCCCTGGCTTCACGATCCCCTCCTAGCCAGTTACTCGACCAATGGCGCCCTGCACGACCTCCACAAGCACCTGCCCGGAGAGCGCGAGGATAATTATGGTATTGTCACAGCCTTGCCCGAAAGCCGAGGTGACTCGATCTCAGTTTTCGAACGGACTGCGTTCAGATACATGAATACCTTAGCACTCCAAAACAACTGGGGTAGGGTCTACGACGCATATCAGGAGGCGACCGACAAGGGTCTAAGTTTTTCATCACGGTGTCTGCGACTGGCCATAGTTGCCAACATTCACCTAGAGGGACCCCATTCGTGCACGGCAGCCAGCCTCATCAGCAAAGCTCATGCGGATGGACACGATATCAGCGGGGCTTTGGTGCCCATGTTGGTTGCACGGCTAGAGGCTGGCGACAACGTGGGCGATGTGCTGCAGGAAACGTTGAGCAAAGGACAACGGATCCACGACAGTGTGTTCAACAAGGCTGCACGCATTCTCACACAAAAGGGCCAGCAGGATGCTACCATCAGGGTATGTGAGATTGCGGCTCAGCAGAACGCCATGGGCCAGCTGGCATACAGCAAGTTCAACTTTGCCAGTCTTGTCTATTCATATACGGGTCAAAGACGCTACGAGGATCTTGAATCGCTCATTGGTTGCTTCACGTCGAAGACGGAGTGGTGGCAGGGCAGCAAAGAATGTAAGGAGTCGATCAAGCTAGCAATGAAAACGATAGCAGGAAGGGCGGCGAGGGACCCCACGAGGGATTTGGCATACGAGGAAGTATTGGTGTGTCTCGATAATGCCCTCCAGCACATCAAGACATTACGAGCGACGAACAAACAGGACCGAGAGGCTCTGGCGAAAGGGGTCGTTGGTGTTTTCAAAATGGCGGAGCAACCACCGGCATTTGAATCAGGGTTCTTTCCAGATGCTCAAGCTGAACGTCCAGCACCCAAGAGCAAGAAGAGTATCGTTTGGGACAAAGCGAAGCGGTCAGATTCCGCGCCTCAGCTCACTGACAAAATAGTGCAGCGAGTGGATGAAGATGGCATTGCCCAGGGAAAGAACCCCAATGACTCTCGGATGGATTATCAGGGGACCAGACGCCAAGAGAGAACATCGTCCCCTGATATGAGTGAGCAGGAGCAGATGTTTATGGAAAAGCAGAGTCTAGCCGGGGCGTTCTTTTGAGGGGGCGCATATAACTTAGAGGGTACACATGTTGCCAAGCGGCATAGACTTGAGGGGTGGTTGAGAGGTGGTTTCTGGATACAATGGCCAGGCACCTGGACATTTCTTTGGTCTGACACCACTACTTTACCAGTGTACATATCACGTACTACCAATTGTATAGATTAGAAGAAACAAAGAAGTTAAAGAATGCTGTATGTTGTGGGTAATCTCTACAAGGTGAGGCTGAATGGGTCTCGTGCTCGGATATACAGGCCGAAGCCAGCTCTGCTACGAACGTACGGGACGATACTACGGATAGAGAAGTGACAATTCGCATGTGATTTACCGAGTAACACCCTTCGAAAGACCATGAGATGCCGAGCCACATGAGCCGCGTATTCGTGTGGCATGGCATTATCAACATGGATCTAACCCAGGCTAACGAGGTCATCATGGAGGCGCTGATTGGGCATGACCTCTGATGGAACGCAATAACTCTCTTTCAAGAGAAGGCTGCCGATAACGAAATAATCTCGGGTTCTTGTGTTCTTGTGCCGTTGAACGACGTACGATGTCGGGAAGAGTCTTTCACATGCTCGAGAGTCGGAACCTGGCGGTGCGCAAATCCATCGAACCATTTCCGGTTGATGCCAGAGACGCTGGTTGGCTGGCGCTTTAGCGGTCAGGGCCCAGTGGCGCGATGCGAGAGGGACCCGTTGGGGGACTTGACGTTGCGGGGTCCTGAGGTTACAGGGCCCTTGCAGCGACGTCTCCCCTGGAAGGAGACTGAGATGCGCTGAGGTCTCGAGCCAGGACCGCAAAATGGTCAGTCATTTTCTTTTTTTTTTAAGTCTTACTAAACGTACAGCATCGGATTACTAGATATATAGCACATATAACTTAGTTATATACTAGTAATAATTTCTTATCTCAATTAATTAGATTCTAGCTTTTAGCTAATATATATATAAATTTATATATAAATTATAGAGAATTAAAATCTTACTTATCTACTT
>JADDON010000101.1:0-38854 GCA_017140175.1 Fusarium staphyleae
TTTAATTATATAAAGGAATACTATTCCTATAGATTAAAAGGATATCTCTTATATATATATATATATACACACAGAAACTGCTTATATAAGGGATTTTATTCGCATAGCTGGCTATGCGATATGTCACGTGATATTAAACGCACAGCCGGCTGTGCGGGTATGAGTCGCCTGGGCTCTGGTATAGCTTACCAATACAGTTATACGGGACTTCAAGTGCTAGACCGCTAGAGCCCCTTTCCGTCGTAGCAATGCTCGCCAACCCCCTTTGACACAATTTCCCCTGGAATCACACAGAAGAAGCCTAGTAGCAGACTTCCATTACAGGGTAGATGAAGCTGTAGGTCGCATGTAATTGTTTCTGATAAGCTGTAACTATCCTACTCACGTTAAGCCTCCACGCACGGATCATAACTTGACATCTCAAACCTCAGTGACTAGTTAGACTAGATGGCTAAAGCCTGTTGGCGCAGAAAAAAGACAAAGCTATAAGGAACCCCGTTTTTGAAACTAGATAAAACCAAAACACTTCACGATAAGAAGCTGGTCTAGGTAAGAGTCGAACGACCGAAGTTGAGTTGGTGTTTACCCACCCTCGTTAGAATACCTGTGACATTAGGCTTCTCTTTTCTCGAAACACAAGAAGAGCATGTATTAAAGCCTTCAGGACTGCTAAGGAGATTGTTGTCAAGACAACGGAACATTCACATGCAGCCAAGAGTTTCCAAGTGGTTCAACAACCAACTCCTCCCCCCCTCGCTTATGCCTGTGCTACATACCAGCTCAACTCTGGCTGTAAACAAGCAACCGTCCAATCAGCATACTGAGCCGGTAAACAAAACCTCCTCGCTAGGCTTCCACTTCCACATTCACAGAGAATCTGGATGCCTAAGTTAATTATCGGCCGTCTCCACAGAAATCAACTCCGGGTCGTGCGGAGGAAAAGAGCCTAAACCGCCAGGAGCCTATCGCTTAACTCAGGAATCCAAACAACGTACCATGTACAATGTACAGTAATCAGGCGGCGAAATTACAGATTAGGCACCTGATTAGACCTGATTATTTCTGCGCCTTATAATCTGCGGTGCGAGTATCGCGAAGCTCCCTCCACTCACACCGCCAATATACTCAGTAGCAGCAACCTTGACAGCCTTGCCGACTACAAAGGACGAAAATGCGGGAAATCGTAAGCTAGACTGTTCTCTCGTCCTCTCACGTGCTTCCGGAGTCACGGGGCTAATCACGTCGCGTTGCAGGTGCATATCCAGGTTGGCCAATGTGTAAGAATCTATGATGCAACAACCTCTGCAGGACAGGACGGCTGATACTCTCACAGGGCAACCAAGTTGGCTCCAAGTTCTGGTACAGTCCCGAGTCATATCGATCATCAATAGTTCAACAAGGCTGACAGTTCTTTCTCCAGGGAAACCGTGTCCCGCGAGCATGGGATCGGTGGTGATGGCACGCAAGTCGACACACACTCAAGCAACCATTCCCGTTGTCGCTAACACTACGCAGATATCACGGAACGTCTAAAGCTGCGCAGCTAGAGCGGATCAATGTCTACTTTGGCGAGGTTAGCACCAGTCTTAACATCTAGCTAGAGCAAGAAAACTTTACTGAAACGCCATCTAGGCTTCGGGTGACAAGTATGTCCCTCGCGCTGTTCTCGTCGACCTGGAATCCGGTCCCATGGATAGCATTCGTGCTGGGCCCCTCGGCCAACTATTTCGACCCGACAACTTTGTCTCGGGCGAAGCCAGCGCCGGTAACAACTGGGCCAAGGGTCACTACACCGAGGGCGCCGAGCTCGTCGAGCAGGTTGTCGACGTGATCCGAAGGGAAGTTGAAAACTGCGACCATCTCCAGGGATTCCAGATCACCCAGTCGCTCGGTGGAGGCACCGGCTCGGGTATGGGCACGCTCTTGCTGTCTAAAATCCGAGAGGAGTTCCCGGACCGCATGATGGCTACGTTTTCTGTTGTGCCTTCGCCCAAGGTCTCCGATACAGTCGTTGAACCGTACAACGCTACTCTCTCCCTGAACCAGCTGGTGGAAAACTCAGACCAAACCTTTTGTATCGACAATGAGGCTCTGCACGATATCTGCTCGCGGACTTTGAAGATTGCCAGCCCATCTTATAACGACCTCAACAGCCTGATCGCCATGGTCATGTCAGGAGTTACAACGTCGTTCCGCTTCCCTGGACAGCTCAATTCCGATCTTCGAAAGATGGCAGTCAACATGATTCCGTTTCCTCGCTTGCATTTCTTCATGGTGGGCCACGCGCCGCTTCTGAGCTCTCGCCAGCACGCATTCCGCAACTTGACTGTCCCGGCACTTGCCCAGCAGCTTTTTGACCCCAAGAATATGATGGCGGCGTCCGATTTCCGTAACGGTCGTTATCTCTCCTGCTCAACTATCTTGTAGGTCATGCCCGGATAATGTGTTATTTAATCATACTAACTTCACTCTTAGCCGCGGTAACGTTTCAGGTAAGGAGATCGAAGACCAGATGCGAAGCTTCCAGAACAAGAACTCGGAGTATTTCGTGGACTGGATCCCCAACAACGTCCAGACCGTCCTATGTTCAGTGCCTCCGCAAGAAGCAGACATGGCAGCCACCTTTGTTGGAAATTCCACTGTGGTGCAAGAACTTTTCAAGCGAGTCGACGATCAGTTCTCGGCCATGTTCCGGCGCAAGGCCTTCTTGCATTGGTACACGAGCGAGGGCATGGACGAGATGGAGTTCACAGAAGCCCAGTCCAACTTGCACGATCTGATCTCGGAATACCAGCAGTACCAGGATGCTGGAGCGGACGATGATGAGGTTGAATACGAGGAGGAGCCCGAGGAGGAGTAATGGCAACGACACTCTCAAACTCAGACGATGACATCCATCCAATGGTCTCCTCTCAGGATGACCTTGTCCAGTTTTCAGTTTTCCCTTTTTGTCAAGTGTTGATTCAATAATTTCGGTTGGTCTTTCAAAATTCTCATTCTATCGAACTACAGCCGTGTTTCAGCCTATTATCCTAGGCCCATTATACTCAGATAGTCCTTTTTAGAAGCAGTTCAAGAGAGATACATGGTGTCAAATCCCACAGTGTCCCACATGCCAGTCTCCGTGTTGAGGGTGAGGTTAGTATGCGTCACCTTTCCATTCTTGAGCGCACCGGACTCGACATTGCCCCCTGCAACGGGCCTCTGCAAGTGGTTCTCGCCAGAGACGACGGTGAAGTTTGCCAAGGGGATATCCCAGGCATTCCGTGAGGCCACCGAAGGAGAGCCTGTAATTACTTGTTAGCTCATGCTTCGATAAGATTGAAGCCGAGACCTACCAAAGAACTGCGCCGTCATCTTCTTCGGAGTGACCTCCAGACGGAAGTATCCTCTGTAGTATCCTTCTTGCCACATCAACTCAGGATTACTGTCCACCCTGGCTCGAGCAGCATTGCCAGCAATGGGCTCGATAGGACCGCCAACACCACCCGAACTGACGGCGGTTCCGGCAAACTCGACTCCAATACTTCCAACGCCAGTGTTATTGTTGTATTCTTTGTTTCCAAGCCAAACCAGGTCCGAGACCTTGAATCAGGGTTAGTACGGTTTGAAGCCACCGACGCAACAACAAGCTTACCCAGTTCTGGTGACTGTCTCCGGCCAGAAATACGTTATTGCCAATGTTGTTCTCGTACAGATGTGTCAAGGTTCTGTTCCGGTTGGCGATGTAGCCCTACAAGAAAATGAGTAATGTTCTATGATAAGTACATGTTGAACTGCCTTGAACTCACATTCCAGTTGTCACTTGACAGAACGATTCCATTACCCCAGTCCTCGGTGATGCGTGAGAAGATGATCTGGTTTCCGATGAGTCGCCAAGTCGCTCCTCGGTCCTTGGATTTGCTCAGTGATCTGTAAAACCAGTTCTCCTGACGCGAGCCCATCAGAGTACGACTTGGGTCATCCCGAATCATGTCGACATAGTCATCATTCCAACCTATATTATCCCATTAGTAAGTATTGCAAATAGGATAGGCTTCATACCAAGCGAGGTGATGCTGCGGTCGTAGTTCCTTGTGTCGAGAATGATGAGATCGAGCAGTTTGCCCATTTGAAAAGATCGCCAAACTCGTAGACCGTCATCCAAGTCCGTTTGACTAACGAACAGAGTGTCAACATAGTAATCACAAGTAGGCGGAATGCTATCAGTCATACCGGATCGGCATCCATTCAAAATATGCTCGCACAGCGTTTAACTTGCGAGTGTCAACGCTGACTTTTGGTCCATCATTCAGGAAAGACTCCTCGGTATTGTTGAGACCCGAGAAGCCATCTCTGTAGCCGTTGTCGGCGAACTCTGCCTATTGTCAATGATAGATCTTCTGATGGCTTGCCGTGCGTCTTACCATGATCGTCCCAAGTGGTCAACCAAGCAAAGTCCTTGGAGAGTAGTTGTAAGTCAGGATCAGTGCGATACTAGTTAGTACTAAAGTCAGATTTTGATCTGAGATCCGCGCTTTATGGGTTCGTGAGTACTTACCTGTCCGTGACGAGTTCGGTAGTCGTGAAGCGTGAATGTAGTATCAGCGGGCTTGGTAGCCCTCTGACCTTTCCGGCCTGTTTCGTAGATATAGTCGCCCAGGTGAATCACATAGTCGTGTTGGTCTTTCCTGGCAGCATTGCCATAAACATTGAAATACCCGTTAGCTGCGAAGACTTAGTTTCAGCATGTCTTGATCTAGACTAGTTGCTTAGTGAGATGTGTCCTTACGGTAGTTACTGCAAGAGAACACAGCAAAAGTCAGGTCAGAGACATCGTCATCTTCTCTAGGGGCGGTCTTGGTGCGGCCTAGAGCACTCTTGTTGTCTGATCCACAGACTGTGAACTGATAGTAGTAGGTCGTCAAAGGCTCTAGCCCTGTTGCTTCAACCTATGAAGTGGTCAAGGGGACAACTCTCAGCACATATGGAACAAGCCTTACCTTGACGGTATAGTCAATATCAGACGTAGTGTATGCTCTCCCGCTTGCTACGACCTTTGCCTCTGCGTACGAAGAAGGGGCATAATCGTATACGTTCCATTCCACGCAGATAGGATTAGGGTCCGCCTTGATGTACTTCTCGGTTTCATGATCGTATAGTCCGGCTGTACCGTCCACTACCTTGGTGCTCTCGTCAGACTGAGCCGAGGGCGCTATTCGGGTCCAGAGGATGACACTCTCAGGCCAAGGATCTCCAGAGGCCACGCCATGGGTGAAGTTGAGGTCGGAAGGTTTGTGTGGGATGCTCTCACGCTTCCAAGATCGGCGTTCTACAAGTGGCACGTCGATGCCAAGTCGAGCGTGTCGACGAGAGGGACTGGCATAGTTGATATTACCGACGAAATCGGCTGACACTATGGCAGCTAGGATGCTACCTGCGTATAGAAGTATGGTACTCAGCATCTTTACTCTAGTTAATAGAGAGAAAGCAAAAAGACAGCAATTCCCCGCTGGGCTTGGTGGTGATCAAGACACGTCGCCTCGTAACGAGGAGTGCCTTAAGCTTTCTTTTAACTCTCTTCAACGTCTACGGAAGCACATGCTGCGTCTCAACGGCCAACAATTCCGCCGAGCCCGCACACGTTGTTATATTCGTTGCATAACCAGTCGTGATGCTAACCTGGCCTTGTCCCACGGTCACGAAACCAGTAGTGATGCGTCAGGCACTTATCCAATAATCCACTTCCAGATTGTAAGCATCGAGTATGTTGGGTATTCTGATACACGTGGTTCTCAGATGCTGGACTGAGGTATGTATAGTGTCGTTAACATCGTGCGCTCGTGCGAATAGTTAATTGGCTGTTCGAAGCCAGGGGCATGATGTCTAGCCGTGACAGGGGCGGTTTAAGATGACACGGAAACGCGAATATCCAGTCAAATATGCTTACTGGATTTTAAAGGATTGCACCGTAGGCGGCTATATCTATTCTGAATAAACCGCCAGGACGTTGTCAGCTAAACTGTTACTGTAGCGGCTTGATTATGAAGTCCTGTTGCTCAGCAACACCGTGGCTATATGTGCTGAAGAAAGAGGAACCCTCTCCCTCGCCGCCAAAAGTCTTATAGTCTAGTTAGAGTACGCTTTTGATATGTTGCTGTTAAACCCTGTCTGGCCGATCTTGAGCTCAACTCCCGACTTGAAGCCCCTGAAATAGGGGTAGCAAGCCAATAGGCCACTGAACCTGTTGTGATGATGGCTTTTTAGTTTGTCGAGTCTGCAGCTCCTTTGCGGTAGCCAATTGCGAGTTTGAGCTATCCCTGGGTGTATCTTGAGAGAAACAACAATAACATTGTGTCCATACCCCTCGAAGATTCTATGCTGAGGTGTTGCTATTAGTCCCGTCCAATAACTGAAGAGCTATATATGTGTGTCAACTAAATGATAGGACTGTTTATACGCCAGGAATAGATAATACTTGCTGCTGTTGACTATATATAGGCTGTCATGGGTGTTAGACCTAAAGGGGATGTTGCTCCTGGTCCTAAATAGTTCTGAACGAACGGAGAATACTCAAAGTCTGAAGTCGGTCCAACTTGTGGATATTTATCAGTGCAGAGGATGTTGAAGAGAGTCCTTTGGTGATTACTGTTTATACCATCGGCCTTACCTTCATTAACTTCATGTGCGTAGCCAGCTTCAAAGCACCCTTAGGATCTATGTTCCTCAGACGCCTTGCTCGATGATTTTGTACCTCAATGTGATGCATTACCTGTTCGTGCGGTAACCTTCAAGAGGTGCCGTGGGCTCCGTAGGTATTGTACGGTCATAGGTATCATTGATCGGGATCGCAAGATGGACGCTGTTTCTGTAGTTCTGTGTAAGAGTATATGTTATCTACTGTAGGAAAAGTGTGTAAAGAAGAAACAAAGCTTTCAGAAACACACAACGAAGGAGGATACGAAAAACACACATATCCATCTGCAACTTAATCCATTGTTACCTGAGTGTAACCGGGCAGTGTTACACTAGGCTGTGGGAAGCCTGATATGTGCTTTGTATCAGGGCTGGCAACCGAAGCTCAATACGGCGTTGCCTGACTTAACTTACTGAATGTACATCAATAGAATTATAGCAAGTTATGAGAGGCTGTGTTCAAGGGTTACTCTCTGTAAATGATGCTCATACCCTCACTGTCTGATTTATGTACCAACAGAAGCATTCACAATTGTGGTGGTTTCAGATAGTCGTGAGTTTGTTCAGATACTTGACTTGCTCACAAACTATGCACTACAGCCTGGATGTTGTATATGCACGGAAGTTGGTTCTAGCTGGCAAGTTCTTATAGATACCCATGTGTCAAACTCCCTCGTTGTGAATCAAACCTCAACACATAGACACTTGCCTTCTATATGTTGCCAATATGGCTGTTACCAGTTATTCTTTGGTCGACGTGGAATCAAAGGACGTCGAGAATCTGCTGTTTGGAGCTTGAAGAGTTGTGCAAAGAGACAGCCCCTTGTATCCATGTCAAGGAGATAAGTAGCCGTATACTGGTGCTGATCTAAAGGTGGCAAAGTGTAAATGGTAACTTATTTGCACATTGATGTTCATTAAGAAAGAAACCGATCTTTTTATTGTGATAAGAATAGATCATCGTTGCCCTAATAGTATGCACCCATGTAAGCCAAGCTCTACTCAGAAACTTTCCGTACAGTAAATATTTGGCATATAGTACCATACGTACTCCATCCTTATATACAACGTCTGAGGTTCTATAGTTGAGGACTGTAAGTAATAAGTTTAGCTAAACTGCTCTCTATGATATACGTTACGTCTTTCTAGAAGTCATCAATACCATAGAAAGATAACAAGCATCATTAAGGACACCAGAATCAGATATCTCTACCCACCATGACGCTTAGAAATTTGGACCAGACATTTAGAGACGTAGTTTTCCATTAAGACGCCGCTCTTTCAAGGTAGACGTCCCCTTTTCAGCCAGCTACCTAGTCCTCGCCCAAGAGTAGAACTAGACCAGGGGTATCATCATAAATACTCGCAATATCGAGTTGAGGACCTTCAAGAACGTTAAAATGACTTTTACGGGGTCAGATACCACGTCTGTCTCATCTGAACTTGCCTATTACTAGAGCAGCAGACAGGTACTCAAGACAACTTAGACCTTATACACGAAGATAGATAGTGGAAACATAGTTTTATTCAGCTCTGTTATTGAGCGTTCTGGAATAAACCTATCAATGGCTCTGATATCGAAGGGAAATCGGGGTTAAAGAGAACTTTGACAACTGGGGAGGGTTCAAAGCAAGGAGGTACGAGTATCACTGGCTATCTTTCATGCTACTTGGTATTAGGGTATATGAACGTGAATCTCAGGGAACTGGATAATAGTGATTGCTAAGACGCATACAATGGCCTCTAGTTTCGGCAATACAAATAGTACAGCTTTATAAAAGCGTATAGCTGTCAGATAACAAACACTAACTTATTAGGCAAGGCCTGTGTATAGTGAGAAATTGAGTCATCGATATAGTCTCGTTGTTCCATTAGAACCTTCTATAGTAGTTGTAAGTGGTAAAGCCGGATTGCTTCAGGATTCTTGTGATAAGAAACATGACAAGAAACATGAGAAGCCTAGCACATATGCTTTCGTACCTTATATGTACTCCTAATGTCTTGCTTCGCCCTTATATGAATACGATCGTGCAATGAGGAATATGATATGATCCGATTTCTGTCGAGTATTCCAGTAGAGTTGAGAAACGGAAATGGTGTTGCCCATTCGAGAAAGAATGATCTCCAGGAAGTTTCGAAACACCTAGTGTACTGCCTCAATATGTTATAATATCCCGGATACACAGCTGCTAAGGTGGTAAGGGAGAACTACCAAGCAAAAGACTCGATACCATAGGGTGTATGTCGTTAACCTCCTTTCCCATCATCTGTGTGTCAGACTGATCGCTCTTTTGTATCCTGCCCTCGATGTAGTCGTTTCTTGACTCGCTACGTGTCATCTTCTCCTCGGCTTCTTCATATCGGAAGAGTTGCCGGGGGTAAAAGCGGTTGCAATAGGGAGAATATCTTATCGTAGGTCCTCATCCTGATTCCTGAAAAGACGGTAAGTCTGTGGTTACGACAGTAGGACTCAAGAGACAGGAAACCAAAGAGAAAGAGATACATACCTCGTGCCTAAAGGACCTGAAGAGTGTGAAATTATCTGGCTTGGGGAGAAAGACGAATGGTGTGAAGTTGAGTTCTCGGATTCAGAGCTAGAGCGAAGCACACCTCACGGAAGTGGTGTGGATATATGTTAGCATCTGTGTAAGTAGATGATATACCTGACTCTGTGGTGCTAATGCTGAGAAGTAACATGAGCGACTTGTTTCTTGACTTGCGTAACAAGGGAGGGAAATATGCGGGATCAAAGTTCTGGGCAACATCAAGGTGTATAGCTATCCAAGCCTATTTCGAACCCGACGTCCTGATGTTGTATTGTGATACCTGCTTTTCATGGCCAAGACGTACATTAGTGAAAGACCTTCTTCAAGCCTCTTTGCCTCTTCTATTTGAAGCCTTCCCACATGGCGTCATTGCTTATGTTTGTGGAATTGAAAGAATGGCTAGGTCAGGCATCTCGAAAGCAGGCGGAGTAACCCGGTGAAAGCTCGTGCTCCCTTTCCTCCAGTCTTGCAGGTTTCGACTCACGAAAGTCCTGACAATGGCGAGCCTTCTTTCGACAGAAACTCGAGTACGGCCGTTGGCTTCAAGGTACTGGTCGGCGGGTGTGCGGTTCTTATTCTTTAGCTGTGGGAGCGTGCATTCGAAATCTGGACACTAGACAACGATACAATTAGTGGGAAGATAGTACAGAGGGGTAAAGCTCCCGATGTAATACCCTATCAGGAGAAGAATCCTTACTGCAGGCGAGAACGGTAGATGGCCATAGCGGTTTGCGTGCGTATGCGTCGGGAGGAGGGTAAATTAAGGTAATGACGAGGAATAGAAGCCGACAGGCCACATAGGTCATATACTACGTCTTATCAACAGTCAGCCTTTCTTTCAGCCAGGTGCTTCTGTGATGCTGAAGCCCAAATCAGTCCAAAAGTAGGGATCCTTCTCAGTGGTCGACCTTGCTTGCACGAAGGGAATTTCACAGCATAGTACCCGACGAACCCCCTTGCCCAATTAGAGAATGTTCTATCTGATTCTTAATATTAACGTTAGTCTGCGTGTGAATTAGGTACTTGGTCTTCTGGCTTGAATAATCTGTGACCTAACGTTAGTGCTACTCATATTATAACCATGTTTACATGCTGCTTGAAGTCATTAGAAAGAATTGATACACTGCAAACCTTGGATCAAAAATTGTAGATCACAAGCATTCTCTTTGTGTCGGATCTTATTGGAGACGTCCTGACACTCGTGACTCTTATCAAACGAGATGAAAGAATCAAGGCTCCACGCAAACCACCTTGGAACACGTTACACTCCCCAGGAATCAATAGTAAATACCAGACAGACTGAAGTAGATTTATATCTCTATAGCAGTTTGACTAGCAGAATGGTCAAGTTTGCCCATTTCGAGCTATTCTTTTCTGGCGAACTGTTTGTTGCACCAGAATTACCCCAGGGCGTTCTTCCTTGTTTGATCTAAACATAGCCAACGCTTTCTTCACTATCTGCAAGCCCTCGTCGAGTAAAGCCTTCGGTGTTTCGGCAAAACAGTGAGTTGGATGAAACAGTAGTAGAAACCCGATCAGCCCACGGAGAGGCCTGGAAGCTAGCTAGAGAGCACCAGGTGTGCACGCCGACAAGCCATAGAGACTTGACGATGGTTTCGAACAATATAGTGATCAAACTTTTCTTCCCTGGCTCTCGAGACACCTGGGATGAAGTTTGTAACTTCGAGACGAAGAAAGTATATACCTTCAGTTGAAGACAGAGGATATATAAGTACAATCGTTGTTGAACTAGAATCAGTATATAAACCATGATTAATTTGCCCAAGAGTCGTATAAGGGCTTCGTCACGGCTACTTGATAAGTAGGGGGACTATTGGATCGCGATAGTTGATACGACTAAGAAACAGTGGCTGACTTGTGTTCTCCACGAGCCCATCCTCTACATTGAAAGGTTGTCAGCCCATGGCCTTTGAAATGTTGAAAGATAAAGATACTTCGGTTATAACATAAGACCAAGACGTCTACCTGACTTATCTTGATCTGACTATTGCCAACTTACGCTTCAACTTGCCAGGTGGCTATCTTCAGTATTCTCAGATGGGTAAAGCCTCTTCCATAGTCTCAAGACAACCGTCCCACCAAAGTCTGATCGGGTAGAACTTCGACGATCGACGGCTGTAAATTCAGTTAAATGCCTTTCACCCACGGCCAGCTAACGCCTCGTTTGCTCTGAGGAGAGTATATGTACCCATTGTAGCTGATATAGAAGGATTGTAGTTTGAATATTGGGGGCAGTCTTCACATATTGCTTCGGCGTGCCCTCAGAGGCTTAGTAAAGCTGATCTCGGCTCCGGGCCCGAGCACCTTATTTGTATTGTCAAACGTGTATTGGGTCGTCAAGTAGTAATGACACCTTGGCTGAAGAAACCAAGACCCAGTAGATAAGAGGTTTGGTCGGGTCGTCGTTACGTATCGGTCGTCTGAGTCGAAATCAGAAAGGGGCGAGGTGGAAACTTTTCAGAGGGTTCTGCTGAATTCAGATTAGCGGCTGTTTATTATTTGAAGGTAGGAAACCTTTTGATCCTCCGGCGTAAGTTGAGGCCTTCATGGACCAGATTCAGCTCGTTTTGCTCATCCTTTCATCAAACGGCTCCAGGCTATTATTACTGCAATGCTGATAGGTTTTCGATAACTGAGCCCGAGTACAGGTTTTGATAGACTTCGACTGCTGTATTTTGACCCTTGAACTTGTCATCGTTCTTGGACTCTCAAGTATAGTAGATAGCTTCAACCATCCAGCGAAGGACACTGGTGCTTCTTCTGGCCCAAAGGTACAGTCATGGTCTCCAATGGTTGATAAACATTTCTATCAGTTCGGGAATATAGATAGGAAGTTGGCTTCGTGGTTCGAATATTGTGGCAGGTTTGCGGATGCCCGGGGAGTCAAACCCATCGATCGTGTTGGATTTCTCAGCGCTATGCCTCAATCAGTTCGTATCCTACCTATAGATAAAATGAGTTAGCATATACTCTGCGGACCTGAAAATACGGGGAGTTATACTTCTCAGCCGTATGAGCGCGGGGGCCGGTGTGGTTTTCAAACCCAACTATGATAGAAGCATCCGGAGTCAAGGCCCAGCGTCAGCTGCTCCTGGAAGATTGTTGCAGATACGAATCTCTTGAGTGGTCTCAGGTCCTGACTATCTATCTTCTCAACGGATATGTCGAGGTTCCAAAAGCCAGTAGCAATAGTGAGTACCAAATGATGTCGGTAGGGTTTAGTAGTGCTAATATGAATACCTACCGTACCCTGTTTCTTTATCTCACGTTCGTCGCCTCCTGAAGATACGTACTGACTTCTATTATTAGCTATTTGTCTTCATATAAGGTCCTCAAAAACCTACCGGTTAGTCAAGTTCCTAGTTAGGTTTTAGCTGTACAAACCTTTTGCCTTCACAGCAGTTATTGAAGACCAGCTCGTTCCCACTGGTAGACAGAATAAGCCAGTTTCGTGCATAGCATGTGTAGAGTTCGAAAGTAGAGAAACGACTGTGCTTCCATACTTCCTTGACACAGTTCCTAGTGTTGTAACCGGTCTTAACGTTTACTGAACCACTCATACAGCTTTACTGACACCAGTGTCAAAGCAGCAGGCCCTTTGAGTCTCTTTTCTGGTAACGACCCTGAGAAAGAAGCTGTACGGAGGATTTATTCGCGTATTGTTGATCTATGAAAGACCAGGGACAGGATGCGGTGTCGATGAATAGGAGTGAAAGCGAATCCTGGCTACTCAAAGTTAGTGACTGAGAATGTCAAAAATGTACCAACTCGCAGCAAGGAGAATACTCTCGCCGTTTATAGCACTCCCCAAGAGAGAGTGTGCATAGACGGACTGTGTAGAGCTGCCGGTGACCTTTACCAAGGTTTCTCCAATAAGAGAAAATACCTGGGCTGGTTTTCCCATAAGGGGGTCCCGCAGACGCCGCTTCATGTGTTGTATTGTTTCTTGGTTTCTTTCTCGGTATTGGTCTTGGTCTTCCGAGTATCTTGGTGTCAGACCTTCTCAAGGTGAGGACGAGGATGCGAGTTCGGCCAGTGTGTGTATTGCTTGAATTTCGTTCGTACTGGCTCGCATGTTAAAGGGGTTTGATAAGTGGTACTCGAGGTTATGTTCTAATGCAAATACCCGTTAGTATGTCATACTTATGGTGCGTGAGTGCTCACTGTACAGTAGAACCAGGCTGATGGGGTTTGGCTAGACCTTGGACTACAGAAGAGCTCTTCGGTGGACCTTTTACCTGACTAACCTCAGTATCAAGTTAACGCCCTAGCAGATTCCAGTGTATGTAAGTTTGTAGAGTACGGTAAGCTGGGCTCATAACTGAGGTTTGGCATGCTTTCTTTAGTACTGACCATAATACTGATGCTTCGTTGTAAGAGTTCCCCCATGTGGCTGCGTTGGTCATCTTGCCAGTCGACTTAGTTAGATCCCGGGTGGCTATCAAGGTAGGATATCGATATTAAAGCTCTAATAGCCTTGTTTAGACTACTCAATGTGAGCCGGGTTGTTCGTTCCTCCGTGGTCCTAGTGTGTTCAGAGTGTTTTTAAACTTTCGACGTATAAGTCCAAGCCAGGACTCACTGACCGTCATCTACCTGCAACGAAGCAGCTCTTGATGGCCTTGTGGGAGCGTGCCAAACGCTCCATAACATTATAGTTTCCTGGGAGGGAGGGTTTATTCTTGTGGTGGTGAACTCGGGTTTGGATCTTTGGCGCGTTGCCTCTGGTAATAAAGGGTTCCAGCATCAGGGCGACCGGGGTCAAGTCGAAACGACTGTCTATTCCACTGTAACTATTAGTTGAGCTTGCTCAGATACGAACTACTTCGACTGTGCTCACGTAGTTTTCCGGGGTCACAATACGCATTGTCTTCTGACACTCCCCCCGTCACTCATGAATATAGGCTTTGAACAAATACCATTCAGCTTAGGGGTAATAGACCCAAGAGATTATTCTGTTCCCATAGGCTTGGTATTCTTATGTGCCTCTTGACGCTATTGTCTTCGTCGGTGGTCACGGTCTGGGGTTGTGCTGACAGCATCCACCGTAGCGTGACACAAAGTGTGCTGTCGTACAAGACGCATTTGGAGCGTCACAAAGGAAATCTGGGGTATTTTTCGTAGTCTCTAAACGTTTCTTAAGGCTAGTAGGGGCGTGAGGGTCCTGGTGGTCGTCATCGTCGAGAGAGAGTCGATTTTGCTAGTATTCTGGTCAGTCAACAAGATGGAACTAAGCCATTACAGCACACCCCAGGGCTTACCTGGTCAGAGAAAAGAGTGCAAGGGGTTCCTTTGCTTCTAATTCTTGCCTGGTTACTTTCATTTTGGGCCCCATTGTCGTAGGGCGCAGTGACAGTAACAAAAGACGTGAATGAAACCAGGGTGGTTGGCGCAAAACATCAAGCTTTCCACTGAGAGTTAGCCCTGCAGCCTGATAGGGTATTCCAGCTAAACAGAGCCTGCTGTCTTTATAGGTACCCCAAATAGCAAACAAAAATACCCAAGGGTTGTTAAATTAAAATCAAACAACTTTTGTGTCCAGCAAAATTGCTAAATTGTACTTGAAATCATTGCAGCTGCAAAGGCCAAGCAGACACCGGAATTACGGCACAGGTACCTAAGATGACGCCCCTGGCAGCAAGGAATTCGATGGATACAGGTACGGGCCCTAATGATCCGAGATCCAAGATCCATCCAACTTTTGCACTACGAGACCATGTCATTCTGTCAACTCGTGGAAACCCGTTTTACCTGGACTTACATGTACTTTTTCTATCTCTCAATTAGACTAGAGACATCACGATGCCTCGTATAAAGGCTCCCTCCAATCTCCCTGAGCTCGTCAAGTCGACATTTGCCAGGGCTCGCTCCGAGGGGGATCTGCACTACTACCCCACCCAAGTCACAATCCTCCACGTCGACGCGATCCCGGTACGTACAATGACGCTGTCGACATCTTCTGGTGCTGTCTTGACTATCATGGAGCTGGATCGTAGCTAACTGTGTCCCAGTTCCAGCTTCGCTTCTCTCCAGCCCTTGCCAACAAGCCCAAGGCCCCTCCCAAGGATCAATCGAAGCCCCAGAAGCCATTCGACCCCTTTGCAGATCCCCAGCCGGCTCTCCGCGTCTCAGATCTGGGCCCTTCGCATTTCCTCGTTCTCAACAAGTTCGCCGTGGTCCCTGAACACTTCATCCTGGCTACCACCGAGTTCAAGCCACAGACTCACGTTCTCGAAGAGACTGATCTCGAGGCCACTCTAGCATGCATTGAGGCATATGAAGCCACGAGGAGAGCCGATGAGGAAAGGGGTCACCGAGACGGCGAACTGGGCGGCGGAGATGGCCTTTATGCATTCTTCAACTGCGGTGATCACTCCGGGGCTAGCCAGCCTCATCGCCACATCCAACTGCTCCCAATCGCTCGTATGAAGGACGGATTCGAGGAGAACGCTCCCTGGACTGTTCTCGCTGACCAGCTGAAGACCAAGGTTGCCCCGTTCGCTACCTTTGCTGAAGAAATCAAACTGGGCATGTCTGGTCAAGAACTTCACTCTATATATCTTCGTCTGTACCGCAAGGCGTGCCGAGCCGTAGCTTTCCATACCAAAAACCCAGTGCACTCAGACGAAGCTCCTGCCGAGGGTCCTACTAAGATTAGCTACAACATGGCCATGACAAAAGACACCCTCGTAGTGTGCCCTCGTCTCGCCGAGGGCGTCAAGCTCCTCAGTCAAGATGGGGATGTCTTGGGCACTCTGGCTTTTAACGGCACTTTGCTAGCTGGGACAGCATTAGTGAAGAACGAGTTGGAATGGGAGGCACTGAGAAGGGATCCGGAAGGACTTCATCGCGTTTTACAGGATATCGGAGTGCCCACGGACTTTTTGTATAGTAACTCAATTCATTTTTGAGTAAAAGAGTCTTCCTGTTGTTTGAAAGATCTTTGCTATCTGTAGCTATCTACTAGAGAACCCCCCTGCCCGGAAGTACCTTTCGAATTCCATACCGATTGCATCCTTCAAATCCATTTTTATCCTTTTTTTGTCTTTTTCTTGATAAGATGAAACCCTTGCTGCGAACTGTGGTTTTCTACTCGCGACCCTGCCCAAGTCACTTTTGAAAACCATGTCGATAGCATCCATGAGAACCATCTTTGTTTTCTTTGAGTCCTTGATCATATCCTTGATGGTAAACATGGTCATAGACCACCATCATAAGCCGTGATCCGTTAAAGTCGTTGTACATGAAGCCAGTAGAGTAGAGATCCTTGAGAACTTTTCATAGCCACCTTGGTCGACGATGATGTGCAAGTCGTCCTTGTAGACGATGTAAGCCACACCTTGTTGACGATGATGTGTAAGCCACACCTTGTTGACGATGATGTGTAAGTCACACCTTGTGTGAGAGAATGAGTGTGTGTGGAAACGAATGTGTGTGAAAATGAAAACAAACTTTTGTGAAAAGAGAAAAGCAAAGCAAAGGAAGGGGTATCTTGCGACTGTTCGTAACTTCGTAAGTATAGGGAACTGGAGGCGATGAAACCGCTCCAGAGTGTTGGGCTAGCCATGAAAGGTCTAGACGATGACATCCATGCCAACGTCGACAAGGACGATGTTCCAGTCAGTGAGAATGTTGGGGTTGGCTCGCATGACAGCCTCGTACTTTCTAGCGACGGTGGCAGCACCGAAACGGTAGCACGCGCCGGTCTCGCACATGAGGTCGGCAACACGCTGCCAAGGAATCTCAGCACTACCTGGCTCGCGGTAGCTCTCGACGGCCTTCAGCATGACATAGATCTGTTCCAAGAAGTGGTTAGCAAGCTGAAGATCTAGAGTAAGGACGTTGGTGACTTACATCGACGAGACCCCACTGGGGCTGGCGAAGACGCATGTGAGGGGGGAGGGTCAGGGTGCGGTAACGACCACGAAGAGTGGCAGTCGAAACAGTGTAGTTTCCCCACTCCGCGATCTCTTCGTAGGTAAGACCAACTCGGCGGCCAGTCAAGAGGTAGTGATCCTGCGAGTCACGATCCTCATGGTTGGGGACGGGAAGGATGAAGTTGTCCATAGTAAGCTCCAGCTGGGCAATATCCCGATCGGCGCGTGTCATGACAGAATCCAAGTGGTCCTCGGTGGAAATGAGGTTGGGGTGTCTGCCCAAGTTCTCAACATTCTGAGGTGGCTGTCTTGGGAGAAGGTCAACGTCAACATCAGCAGTTGCACGAGACATGTCCTGGTTAGCGGAGTTGTCATTGACGATGGCATTGGCACCCTGTCCGGCAGCAACTTGCTGGTCACGAACAAGGGGAAAGGCAGGTCGGGCAATAACAGGGTTGAAGTTGACGACAGTTTCTCCGCGACGGTGGGCAAAGGCCTGAAGGGCGTTGATGTACTGCAGTCCCCAGCTGGTCAGACGGCCATTAGCCATCATGAATCGGTGGTTAAGCAGAGACTGAACAGACATCCCCGTCGTGATGTTGACCGAGGCATTGGAATTCTGAGCAGGAGCAGCAACGGCAGTGGCCTGGGCAGGACCGGTAGCCATGTTCATGTTGTTGTTGGCCTGGGCAGAGCCGGTAACAGTGTTCATGTTCTGGTTGGTCTGGGCAGGACCGGCAGCCATGATCATGTTGTTGTTGTTGTTGGCCTGGGCAGGACCGGCAGCCATGATCATGTTGTTGTTCTGGGCAGAACCAGCAGTCATGTTCATGGCGTTGGTCTGGGCAGGACCATTGAAAGAGGCAGTGAAAGGAGCAGTGAAGGTCTGGGCAGGACCATGGACGGGGGCAATGGGGGCAGCATTGAAGGTCTGGGCATTGTCCGCGACAGGGGCAGGGAGAGTGGCAAAGACTCCACCCTGGTTGGGGTTGGCGACAGGGCCAACACCCATGAGAGTGTCGTCGTTGACAGGAGCGGTGTCCATGTTGTCCTGCAGATGTAGATGTTGATTAGCAGTTGTTATGGCCAAGTCCAGTCAGGGTGAGGTGAGGTGAGGTGAGGTGAGAGGAGAGGGAAAACAACAAAACAGAAAAACAATAACAAAGGGAAGCAGAGAGTGATGAGAAGAGAAAGAAGATGCAATTTGCAGATAACATACCTCGTCCTCAGAGAAAGCTTCGTAGAGGTCGTCGTCGTCCTGATCGAAGTTGTTGTTGTAGTCACCAGCAGGCTGATCAACGTCCATAGACTCGAAGTCGTAGTCTTGGACAAGAGCAGGATCAATGATGAGGTTGCTCTGGGGAAGCTGGTGGGGGTCGGCAGACATATTCTGCCAGTTCTGGTTGTCCTGGGAGATTTGCTGGAGCCAATGGTCCGGGTTGGCAGTGAAGCTGCTGGCAGACATAGTAGCGTCGAGTGGGAACTGGAACTGTGTCCAATCAAACTTGAGAGGGAGTCTGTTGGCACTGTCAAGGGCCGAAATAGATGTAGATTGGGGTGGGAAAAGCTGATCTGTGCAAAAGCGTGGTCAGTAAGTGGAAGTGGTCAAAGTTGGTAGCCGTCAGGGTGAACTTACATGGAGATCTGTTGCTGCTAGAAGTTTCAATGCTGTTGAAGTTGCTTGATGCTTTGCTGAACGATGAAGCAGAAGTAGATCGAGAAGAGCTTGTGGAGGGGAGAAGGGGGAAAGGGAGAAGATGGAAAGCTGGGGGAGGATTATATAGAGAGGCCAGGAGGTTCTCAGATTTCCAAGAAGCCATTCTATTGTTCAAACCAACAGAAGGTGAGATTCAATCGACGTCAAAGGTGAGGTGAAAGTGAGAATATAGCCCGATTGGGTAGTCCTCGAACGCTCCAAGGGTTTCGGTGCAGGTGTGGTGGATCCCAGGGCGCAGACGCTGGTTGGGAAAAGTGAGAACGGGGGCTCAACAGACCAGTCAACAATAAGAGAACAATAGTCAGAGCTTCTCAGATGATGTATGAACGTCAAACAGATCTCAGGTTCTTTTCAGATGACTCGAAAACGGTCGAGGGGGCTACGTTCTCTCGATTTCCTGGAGGGCTCTTTTTGGGGGGGCTGTCGGCCTCTGATATAGAGCACTGCTAACCATGAACCCCTCGAGGAGCCACACTACCCCCGGGAGGCCATTGCAGCATCCAAAATCACCTTGCTGATCTGGTGCTACACTGACCCCTGGCTTGACATCCTCAACAGGCTATTTCAGGTCCATCTCGCACTCCCGTGGTGGAGAGAGACCCAGGCACGCACAGCAACGCAGGGGATTCTCGATCCGTAGAATTGCAAGCCCATTTCTGCAGCATCTCATCTCTATCGTGTCTGCATCCCCCACTGACTTGCGGATGGCCAGTGGCATCTGCTCAGCACCCCCCCTGTAAAATCTGATATTTGCTTGTGCACATCTAGCTTCCATTAAAGATGCCCTCACCTCAGCACGGCTACAAGGTCCAGGCTCCTCATCTGCGAACTCAAGCCACACGGGAGTACGTAGAGGAGGTGAGGGTCCCTCTGCATCTCAGCCTCAGCACCATGTGCCCAGAAAGGAGGAGGCCCAGAGCGCGGAGAGCTTGAATGGGCAGATTTCACGGGACCGTTGGAAGCAGGGCACGACAGATTTGGATGCCTGCACCAGAAAAGAGCAGGGGTTCAAGGGTGAGGACGTGGTCTAGGCTGTCACCCTTTGCCGTCAGTGACGTCTGCGGTCAAGGGACCCGCTGCCGACGTTTGGGGCGGTCGATATCAAAAGTGAGAAAGCAAACCTGAGGCGGCGGAGAGCTGCAGTGCTTGCATTGCCCACGGTCCACTTCTTTAAAGAAGCTGAGACAGGCCGGGAGTGGCCAAGGGTGTGTGTATGTGTGGGCGGTGACGAGGGCTTTGGTCGACCAATGCAGCTTGGGTGTCACTTTGTTATTTTGAGGATTGGTGTAGAAGCAGGCAGAAAAAAGCACACGTTTTTGATGCACAAGATTCCAATGATTCAGTGTCTGAGACCACATTCTACAGAGTAGTCTCTAATTCTTGATTCAATTCTTGATTCTGTGACCTTGTGTGCCCCCATTAGTTCATCGTCTTGCTGCATATTCATAACCACCGGCTGCATACTTGCAGAGCACCACTCTGCTATGGCTTCCGCTGGAGAATCAAAAAGTCGGTCACTGTTGTGAAATGCCGGAACTCAGCATGTTGTGCACATCACCTGCTCCAGACCGTGGGAGGGATACATATACAGATCCAGTTGAGTCTCTGTCGACCTTCTCCCTGCTGCTCACTGAAGATTATGCTGGCCCACTGCTCACTTCTATCAAGTTTCATCGTTCCCCTGCTCCCGTCGACGCCGAAAAAAGAAGCCAAACATCGAGCCTCGCCACCACCAACACTTGCCGTCCCGTCGCCGCCGAGTCGTTCCCCCCCTTTTCTCTACACCTCGATCCTCCACTCAGTCAAGTTCGGACGGGCCCTGGAAGTTTGATATCCTCGGGCTGGGCCGCGGGCGAGACATGGCCGTTGGGAAGCAGCCACTTTCTTCCGTCCTGAGAAGAGGCTGCATACCAGCGATCCGGAACTGATAGGTCACACGGCATCTGCCCTGTCGCCGCGTGGAAACCCGCAGCATGGCGTCCAGGATGGCGGTGTGGCCAGGATAACGGCTAGGGGTCTCTGGGGCTCTTGGGGAACAAGACCGGGGGCGTGAGACCGGGCGTGCCCGTATCGTCCATTAGCCCGGACCGTCCATGAGACATCTGTCGAGAACGAGGCTCACTTGGCTCAGCAGGCACTTCGGTTTTGGGAAGCCCGTGATGATAATCTGCCAGCCTCGTTTACAATAGAGAGCAGTTTCCACATCAATGTCGGCGACGGGAAGACTTGACGGCATTGAGATTGGATTCGACGGAAACCACTGTTACGAGTTTGTTTGTTGGAGATGCTCATCTTGATCTGCATCTAACTAGTATATACGCCATATCTATGTAGACACTGCTCTCGTCACTCTTGAACTACCTCATCCTGGTGCCAGTTACGAACAAATTGCCTCCAGGAAAATCAAACCCCCAGACGACGATCCTGCTCCAAGTTTGCTCAGCTATTTAGTCTCGCTGCATAACCCGCACACATGATGGCGTCTGCCGTTGGCGAATGTTCTTTGCTGCGGCTGCAGACGATGAAGGACATGCATCAGTATTGCTTTGCCTGACGGCACACATTTGCACATTGACGTAGTTTCCGCTGAAACCGCAGCCCAGGGTAGCATCTGAGGACTTCTTCCCAAGCACGGTAGGGTCTCCGCCCGGCATTGATTTGATTACCTGGCTCTGGCTGGGAGAGAATTATGCACTCGGCTGTTCAAGGCAGTATACTGGATGCAAGGAGTTTTCACCGCTGAGATGTAGGCGGCTTTCTTTGGACGGCTATCACGGTTTCCGAGCCACGCTGTCACTGTGCCATTGTGACGCAACCACTCACTACCTGGGATATATGATTAGAGATCTGAAAAGAGACACAATCATTGAGTGTAATCAAGCCACAAATCTTTCTTCCCGTAGCGTCGATCCAAGTGCGAGCGTGGTCTGCTGCTTACCTGCTACAAGCCTTCGTCTCCACGCCCACTTGAGACTTGGCCGTTGAAAAAAAACGGGCATTGAGGAAACTAGTAACGGCTTTTCCGGGGGAGGGGGGTGTGGCCTTTGTGGTTGAGAGAACAAGGGCAGGGGTCGGGTTGTTTTCCCTTGCACTTTTGCAACATGGATGGCTTGGGGCCTAGGGCTAGCTAGGTCGTCCAGCATGCAGTGCAGATATGGATCGATCCGGTTTCCGGGTTCGTGGATATCACATCAGACTCCTCATCACTCTCTCTGATTTTCACTGCCCGTCATTACCAGGTGTCGTTGCATGGTCTGCTGTGGAATACTATGGAAGGCTGATGGCCTGGTCGACCGGAGAATTTCCCAGCCCCCCCTCGATCGATCTGAGAGAGATCGGGGGCTCGGGGCCTCCTCTCCGGACACTGATTCGCTTCTCACCTTGCGGCGGGTCTGACAGCGTCTGCAGCCTGGTGATGGGCTTCCCAGTTGACCATGGCTCATGGCTCTTGGAGCTCAACCTTCTCTGCTCTTCCATTGACTGCAGCTCGCGGACCCTTTGACCCGGCAAACACCAAGACAGTACATAGTAGACTAGAGAAAACAAAAGAACAATTCATCAGAGCGTTTCCCCTTTCACAATTGCTTTTGCGAGGCACTCGTCTCCTCCGCGAGCAGCACGTTAATCTCTTCTTGACCACAAGCAGATTATTCATCTAGACTGCAGTTCGTTCAGTGACGATTGGGCAAAACCCATGTTTGCTCGCCCAACAGACAAATGCATGGCCCGATCTGCGGCCATGGTAGCTAGACTAGAAGCCCCGGCTGACTGGAGTCCCCAAAAAGAACCGGCCACATGAAGTGGCTTCGATCAGCATCTGCACGAGAGACTGCACATCCCAAGCCCCCTGCTTTAACTATCTTGTGGCTTGAGTAGAAAGAATGTGAGAAAAGGGATGGGCCGTGCCGCTCACACTTGTTGTAGTCCGCTCAAGCATGTTTAGCTCTCAAGGCTGCCGTAGTTCGCCCTGCACGAACTCCTCGATGTCGAGCAAGCTACTACAGTGGTAGATACTAACGTTAGCACTAGGGAACGGAATAATATCTCCCTCAAACTGCTCGTCGTCTTTATTGGGCAACTCGTTGCACAGGTATAGGGTAAGCCACTTGGCCCAACCGTTCTTGAAGGCGATGGATGGGTGAGAAACAGGGAAGCAGCAGATTTCTTCAATATCTTTGCACATAGTAATATCGTCCCAGAGTAGAATATGAAACTCGTAATTGCTATTCGATACAACATCGTCTCCTACTGTCAGTTGATGATGAAGCATTTCTCGACCATTATGTTATCCCGTAGCCCACCAAAACTCCAGTCATGTCTGTCTAGATACAAAAAAGCCCAAAATTTCTTGAGATAAAGGAAAAACACCCCCAAGCAGCCCGTGAAGAAACACCCGTTCCCGAAAATTGCTCCCTCAATCTTCCCACTCTTCATCTAGTTGATCAATCAGTCGGTTCTCGGCCTCCGCGTTGTGGTCCCTCCGGCTGGGACTCGAGCTCACTCGGCGGTAGCCACGCCGGATCGCAAGCTTGCGCAGGCAGGCCGTCAAGCAGCAAAGAAACATATCCTATAAAGATAAAAAAAACCCACATCCGTCAGCCCCATGTCTTCTTCTTCAAAGCTCAGGGGAAGTATCTTTCCGACTTCGGGACGGAGAGGGGACGACGCACGCAGATAAAGGCCCAGATGCCCGCCCAGAGGCTGTAGTTGGGTAGCTGGCGCCAGCCCCGAGCGTGGGCCACGGTCCGGTTGTAGAAGATGCCGCCCAGGAAGTAGACGAGCACGGCGATCATGACGATGAGCCCGAAGATGCTGCCGGGGCCGACGCTACCGGGCTTGTGCGGCTCCGCGTGGGCGCAGGCATGGGATGACCGGACCTCAAAGAAGTAGGCGCACTCATCGGGGTCCGTGCCGACAAAGGAGACACTCGCCGAGGTGCTGCCCGGGTCCCTGTCGCAGTGGAAGGAGATGGTAGTCGACTTGCGCCTTCGCTTGTCCACGGGCTTGGCAGACTCCTCGGGCTCGGGCACAGGGCTTTCGCTGGCTTCGTCTTGATCTTCGTCTTCGTCGTAGCGGTAGTCGTCGTCTTCTCGGGTTCGTTTGACAATGGATGTCGACTCGGCGTCCTCACCACACGGAGAGCCGCCGGTGTATTGTAGAACCAGCTTGCGACCCCGGCTCTGCAAGTCCATGGATTCAGAACTGCTTTGCGATTAGCTGGCGCATTCTCAGTCAGAGGCTCGACTCCAAACCAACCCTATCGAGATGACCTGTCCACGCGACATGTAGTATGCGCTCACGTTCTGCCATAGAGAAGTATCTACACCGACGACGTCGTCGATGGGGTCCACGACGGCGCCGCAAATGTTCAATGTGAAGTTCTTGCCATAATCATATCCTTTTGAGAAGTAGTCCTTTGTCACGGCGTACTTCTTCTTTGAGGTTTCGTCGGGCGCGATCGCCATGTCCGGTCGCAGATCAAAGAAGCCCCCGCTCCCGGTATGCGACGTGGCCGTACATTCCGGGATGTTGATGGTACTCGACGGCAAATCGGCAGTTCTGGTCTCTTCTTCGACCTCGGTCTCTGCGCTGACAGCAACGAGGAGGGGTAGCACGGATGCCAATATCTGGAAACGCATATCGACCGAGTCGTTCGTCTATCGTTGGTAATCGAGGGAACCTAGAAGCCGAATGGTCGGGGGAGAATTTGACGAGGATTGTCGCGCCTTTCAGGCAGATTCAGGAGTGGATTGCGGCAGCACCTGTCATGGACGCAATATCACATATAAGAGGACGAGGAGAAGATAACAAGACGGAAGTGAGTGTCTAGACAGAAAACAGAAAGGACAGAATCAGGCTTTGCACATCAAGAACAACATGAAACGTCTCGATCGACCCGGACAGAGTTGACAAGTTGAAGATGGAGTCAGCAGCGATACATCTAACCCTGATTACGCGTGCACACTCAAAGTGTCTTCTCCAAATTACGCCGCGCCCTTGTAAGTTAGGGGCTCACGAGTGGTTACCGAGGCCGATGATTGGTTAGAGACACACACTCAAGCTCTGAGAAGACAGACATGCTCGGGGCTGTTCCCCGTGCTTCATCACACCCGACCGTTTCTCACACAGGACATCGGTCAAAGTATTTGTCCGGACATCAACGGCGTCCCTGACCCCCGACCCCCGACCCTTGAGCTCCCCCTGACGCTTGTTGAGCTTCCAATCTGCCAATTCGTTCTGAGCAAGCCGAATACGACGGGGGTTGTTAGTGGTGGGGTGGGGCCCAAAAGTTGTATGAGCCTACCGAGAGAGTAGCCTACACTCGTCTCGTCATTGAAGATTCTGGTCGCGATTGATGGATGTTAAGTTATGCTGTAAAGCTTTGTTTGTTTGTGGGGAAGGGAGCCTTTGAGGATCTATAATACCCAACTTAGAGATCGTTCTCAGATCTGCTAAACACTCCTTTAATTACACTGCAAAACAACAACCTCGTGCAGTTCAACATGGCTTCCAAGTCCAAGCTGGCTCGCTCTCAGGAGCAGCACGGGTACGAGTTCTTTGGTCCGTAAGTTGACCCCATTGACCTCCTTTCATGACGAGAAGCACTAATTCGTTGCCAGTCCTGGTGCTTTTGTTATCTCCTTCTTTCTACCCATCCTCGTCTACGTCCTCTACTTTGCCTGCAACGACATCTCGGGCTGCCCCGCGCCATCTCTGCTACACCCAAAGACCCTCTCGCTCGACAAGCTCAAACAAGAAGTCGGTTGGCCGGAGGATGGAGTTGCTGGACTGATCAGCTGGGAAGCCTCTGCTGCTGTCGTGGCCTACAATGCGCTGTCCTTGATCCTCTACCGCGTGCTACCCGCTACCGAGATGGAAGGCACTGAGCTGCGCTCTGGTGGTCGACTCAATTACCGGATCAACTGTTCGTTGCGGCCTATCTTCGTCCCATAAGATGAAACGCTGACCTTGCTAGCCATGTACTGCAACACAGTCATTCTTGCTCTTCTTGCCGCCGGAACTGCCGCCCAGGGAGCCGAGTTCCCTGTCTGGACCTTCATCTCGGACAACTTCATGCAGATCTTGACGGCTAACATCATCTTCGCGTATGCTGTGGCCGTCTTTGTCTATGTGCGAAGCTTCAGCGTCAGGCCCGGCAACATGGAGAACCGCGAGCTTGCTGCTGGTGGCCACTCTGGTAACATGATGTACGATTGGTTCATAGGCCGGGAGCTCAACCCTCGAATCACTATCCCCCTGATCGGCGAGGTTGACATCAAGGAGTTTTTTGAGATCCGGCCTGGTCTGCTGGGCTACATCATTTTGAACTGCTCCTGGTGCGCGCAGCAGTACCGTAACTTTGGCTATGTTACGGACAGCTCCATCTTTATCACTGCTGTTCAGGCCCTCTACGTCGTAGACTGCTGGTGGAACGAGCCTGCCATCCTGACAACAATGGACATCACCACTGACGGATTCGGCGTGATGCTGTCCTTTGGCGACATTGTCTGGGTGCCCTACGTCTATTCTCTCCAGACCCGCTACCTGGCTGTTCACCCCGTCTCTCTCGGCCCCGTTGGCTTGGCTTCAATGATGGCACTTATCGGCGTGGGATACTACATTTTTCGGTCCGCCAACAGCGAGAAGAACGCCTTCCGGACGAACCCCAACGACCCCAGCGTTTCTCACCTCAAATACATTGAGACTAAGACGGGCAGTAAGCTGCTCATCTCTGGCTGGTGGGGTGTTGCCCGACACATCAACTATATGGGTGACTGGATTCAGTCGTGGCCTTACTGCTTGCCTACCGGCCTTGCCGGCTACCAGATTCTGAGCGCTGGGGCTCAAGCTGAGGGCGCGTACGTGATGCGGGATGGCCGGGAGGTTGTGCAAGGCGAGGCCAGGGGATGGGGTACGCTCTTCACCTACTTCTACATGGTCTACTTTGCTGTTCTCCTCATCCATCGTGACGGCCGTGACGATGCAAAGTGCTACCGTAAATACGGAGAAGACTGGAACAAGTACAAACGGATTGTCCGGTACCGCGTTATTCCAGGCATCTACTAAGGTAGCCAAGATAAGTCGGAGGAAGCGTCCCTTGGCATTTCGAAATGCTCATGAACGAGCGTGGAGAGGGGAAGAGTAAAAGCACTATCGGTTGATCAAAGTCTTCATAGATGGCGTTGGGAGGACGGACAACACCGATTCAGGTCTCGTAAAGGAATAGAAATGTATGATAGTCGACCTGCCTGCCTATTTAGCTACCCAGCTGTACCTAGCTAAAGATGGTTAACCGTTCAACCTTAACCACTCAATCTGAATGATCTTGCTCGCGTATCCAGCCGTGTAAGCCGGCCACGTCCGAATCTGCACTCTCAGCCAATGCAACTGAGTCCAACGGTTCACCGTAGGAATTGCCCATACCACGTTGCTTTCGCATGGCAAGTGAGTGCTAGGTGAAGTGTAACCTGATGATGGTGATGGACGAACAGGCTTTAGGAGCAGATGTTCCTCATGGATTATGCAGCACGAGGCTTCTTGGAGTCGAAAAGGGCCGAAGAGCGCGGGGCTGCGGACAGGCGATCGGTCAACAGCGGGGGCTTGGCTGCTTGGATGCGGGGAGGACGGAAGAAGGGAACGAGGGCGTCGTGGATTGCGGAGGATCGAGGGTGGTCAGCCATTGAAGGGTGGCCACAGAGTTGTATCATATGGAAGGGAACCTGTTTTGCTATCAGTCAGTTTAGGTTGATAATGAGACGCAAGGGCAAAAGATTCACGCCAATTCAGCCACCCGTGAGAAGCTTCCGTAGCTGTGGACAGAAAGGGACGAGAGAGACGAATCTGAACACTGGGTTAGTTACGCTGTTGGGAAAGTAAACATGTCGATCACCATCTTTGACCCGGACTTTGACTCGTGACGCAAGGCCACTACCGACACCGATTGTCTACTCGGACAAGCTCAATGCCGATGAATTGGGAGGACTGGAGGGTGCCGCAAGCCTGCCACGGTCAATTGAGCTTTGAATAAGATGTTACTTGCACCTCTGTGCCCAGCCTCTTCGACAGCTCACCGAAGCACCATCTCGGGCTGAAGACGATGCATGTAGAAAGACGAAGTGACGTCAATATCACCAGAACTCGACCATCGAGAGCTAGTGTCTCGAGTAAAGCCAAAAGCACACGGACATCAGGCGGTCATGTCTTGCTCAAAGAGTCCCCAGTCTCTATGTCCCATCATCGGCCCTTCTCCCCACGAGCAGGGGACCCCAACCGCATGGACAATGCCGTCCTCCCCCGCAGAATCTCTGGCGTCCAGTCCCGAGGTGGGCTTCACCCTCCCGCATGGGTTAAACGTTGTGTCGATGATGGGCTAGTTTGTGGGGTAAAGAGGGCGCGGGAAAACATGACGACTGGTAGCGGGATCGACTTGTATGTTAAGTTAGTTAGAACCTGTGATCAGTTGGTTAGCTGGAGTCTGAGTTCTTTTTGACCGTATAAAAGGTACAATGGCTGCCACGGCCTTTTCTGTCTTGTATCTCGCCATTAGATCAAGGTCACGATCATCCCTCTTGGTTCTTGTTGACTCTTTTGCCTGGATGATCGCCCACAAGGTCTCCAGTGATTGACAGCAGCCCCTGTAGCATCTTTACGCGTACTGTGAGTCCTGAAATACAGATCAGCAAAGTGTTCGTATATATGTTATCCTCCTTTAACTTGCCTGTTTGCCCTTGGAGAATAAACGAATTGACGTTTGGACAGACAAAGACACATGGGAAAAAGGATGAAGACAAATTGGCTTGCTTGGGCCTGCCTCTTGGCCGCTGGCACGGACGCTGCTTTCCCACCAGAAGCTCCAAAGGTGAGCCCCCCTCAACTGCTTCTCTTGCCTTCCATTGCTTCGGCACTCATCCAATTCTTCAATAAATCGTCTGAGGGGACAATGGTTTTTCTGGTCTCGAACTCATCATCAGTTCAAATTTCATCTTGAGCTACTTTTGTCCTTCATTTCATAAACTGGAACTTCTTTTTGTCTCTCGTTATGCGCCTGGTCAAGCAGAAATAACGGGTGTGACATGCGGGCAACCTAAAGAATACCACAGTCATGCTTTCAACACTCTTCCTGTCGTTATTCTTTGTCTTTAATTCTTTGGCATACTCCCCAGCTGATTCATGGAAATACAATCAGATCGTCTCTAGGGCAGAAGATCTCGCCCACTCGCCACCGTACTACCCGTCACCATGGATGGACCCCGAGGCTACGGGCTGGCAGGACGCTTATGCCAAAGCCAAGGACTTCGTCTCACAGTTGACGCTTCTCGAAAAGGTCAACTTGACCACAGGTGTTGGGTGAGTTACCTCGACTGCCTCACTCTGATATCTGAGACTGGTTCATGCTCTTCACCAACAATACTGACACTAGACGCAGATGGATGGGTGAGCGGTGCGTCGGCAACGTTGGGTCTATTCCTCGATTCGGACTCCGCGGTCTTTGCATGCAAGATGGCCCCCTAGGTATCCGCCTCTCCGACTACAACAGCGCCTTTCCTACCGGCATCACCGCCGGAGCTTCATGGAGCAGAGCCCTCTGGTATCAGCGCGGGCTGTTGATGGGCACTGAACACCGCGAGAAAGGGATTGATGTTGCTCTTGGTCCTGCATCTGGTCCCCTTGGCCGTACCCCAACCGGTGGACGGAATTGGGAGGGCTTCTCAGTCGATCCCTACGTAGCTGGTGTAGCCATGTTCGAGACCATTACTGGAATCCAGGATGGCGGAACCATTGCATGTGCCAAGCATTACGTTGGCAACGAGCAAGGTATGACTGGCCGTGTCACACTAATCAGTCGGGCATGCTGACATATTCATAGAGCACCACCGTCAAGCCCCCGAGTCCATTGGGAGAGGCTACAACATTACCGAATCACTGTCCTCCAACGTCGACGATAAGACTCTGCACGAGCTCTATGTCTGGCCCTTTGCTGATGCCGTAAGGGCTGGTGTCGGTTCCATCATGTGCTCATATCAGCAATTGAACAACTCTTATGGCTGCCAGAATTCCAAGCTCCTCAATGGAATCCTCAAGGATGAGCTTGGCTTTCAAGGCTTCGTCATGAGTGATTGGCAAGCTCAGCACGCTGGTGCTGCCACTGCAGTTGCTGGCCTGGACATGTCAATGCCTGGTGACACCCTCTTCAACACGGGTAACAGCTTCTGGGGAGCCAACCTGACGATCGCCGTCATCAATGGTACCGTCCCCGAGTGGAGAGTCGACGATATGGCCATGCGAATCATGGCAGCCTTCTTCAAAGTAGGCAAGACTGTTGAAGACTTGCCTGACATCAACTTCTCTTCTTGGACTCGCGATACCTACGGTTACATCCAAGCTGCTGCTCAAGAGAACTGGGAGCAGATCAACTTTGGAGTCGACGTTCGACACGACCATGCACAGCATATTCGTGAGTCTGCAGCAAAAGGTACCGTTCTCCTCAAGAACAGTGGCTCCCTACCATTAAAGAAGCCCAAGTTCCTTGCTGTTATTGGCGAAGACGCTGGTCCAAACCCTGGAGGTCCCAATGGCTGCGAGGATCGAGGATGCAACAACGGAACGCTTGCTATGTCCTGGGGTTCAGGCACCGCTCAGTTTCCCTACTTGATTACTCCTGATCAAGGCCTCCAGAATCAAGCTGCCCTTGACGGGTCCCGGTACGAAAGCGTACTGAGAAACAACCAGTGGGAACAGACTCGCAAGCTTGTCAGCCAACCTAATGTGACGGCAATTGTGTTCGCAAACGCCAATGCAGGTGAAGGCTTCATCGATGTCGATGGCAACGAGGGAGACCGGAAGAACCTCACACTCTGGAACCAAGGTGATGAGCTCATCAAGAATGTCTCCTCCATATGCCCCAACACCATCGTTGTTCTTCATACTGTTGGCCCAGTTTTGTTGACCGAATGGTACGATAACCCCAACATCACCGCGATAGTTTGGGCTGGAGTCCCTGGTCAAGAATCTGGCAATGCCCTTGCGGACGTGCTTTATGGCAAGACAAGCCCTGGTCGATCACCATTTACTTGGGGACGTACGCGCGAGAGCTATGGAACAGATGTTCTTTATGAGCCTAACAACGGCAGAGGTGCTCCTCAAAGTAACTTTACCGAGGGTGTCTTTATTGATTACCGTCACTTCGATCGCAGGTCTCCCAGCATCGACGGAGTAAAGGCACCTAACGATACTGCGGCTCCCATCTACGAGTTTGGCTACGGGTTGTCCTGGACCACCTTCGAGTACTCGAACCTCAGTGTCATAGCAAACGTCGAAGAGCCTTACAGCGCTCAAGGGGGCGAGACCATCGCTGCTCCCATCTTCGGTAACCATAGCAGCGACCTTTCCGACTACACGTTCCCCGCCGGTATCCGTTACATCTACCAGTTCATTTACCCGTGGCTTAATACTTCCTCTTCTGCAAGGGAAGCGTCCGGTGACCCAGAATTTGGTAAGACTGCCGAAGAATTCCTCCCTCCCAAAGCTCTTGATGGCTCGGCCCAACCGCGACACCCTGCTTCTGGTGCTCCCGGTGGCAATCCACGGCTCTGGGAAGTTCTTTTCACTGTTACTGCTACTATCACCAACACTGGAAACGTAACTTCTGACGAGATCCCCCAACTCTATGTTGGTCATGGCGGAGAGAACGAGCCCATCCGCGTGCTACGTGGCTTTGATCGGCTCGAGAACATCGCTCCCGGGCAAAGTGTTGAGTTTAAAGCACAACTGACTCGTCGTGACTTGAGTAATTGGGATGTGGTGTCCCAGAACTGGGTCGTGACGGATGACCCGAAGACATTCTACGTTGGTAGCAGCTCCAGGAATCTGCCTCTGATGCAATCAGTCCTTGTGACATACTCTCCTTAACCAGCTACAAGCTCCGCGAACAATTCAGTTAGGAAAGGAGCTGGGTCTTGGTCTAGAAACAACCTTGTTTGCCGAGTATACAATTAGGTTTTGTACATACTTAGATGCCCAGCATGCAGAATACAGATATTCATAGTTGTGAAATCCCGAAAGCATATAAAGCCCTGCCCTCAGAATACGACAGAGATGTATCTAGTTACTAGTCCATCGAGTTATTCAGAGCTGCCATCGTCGTCCCCAAAAAGAGTGCTTCCCAGTCATTGAGATGGTGAAGACAGCTGAGCACGCATAAGACGGCCCTAACCAATATAAGGCTTCTTAGACGCTTGCTAAGCTCGATGTATGATTCTTGGATTCTGACTGTAATAGGAGAAAGCAACATGGTATGTGTCCTGGGATCGAAGGCCCAAGGGTATATACCCGCCCGGACAACCGATGTAAGCAAATGTGCTTGCAGATCTGATCAACGAGATCTAACGATGAGATTCGAGTATAAGCACAATGAATATTGGCACTATACCGTGCTCTTGGATGGATCAATACGGATTTGGAACAGTAGTGACTCCATGTAATATGGCAGTTCCTTTCTCCGCAATGAAGAATATTGTATTCCAAAAACCCCCTAAACCGACAAAGAAGGTGACTGAGGTATTGTCTTCCAGACCCCCTCGATTGTACCTTATATGTGATGAAGTTGAAGCCTTCTTATCATCTTGTGAAGTAGTGCGTGAGTCTGCTCGGGACGCAAGGGAAAACGGGGGACGTAAGCTCTAACTAGGACATAGGTCGAGATCGTATCTGGTGAAGAGGGATGTTAGTGTATTTTCATCTCAGACGATAAGATACTATAAGAGCTGACTGTTATGGTTTCTATCATCTCGCGTTGATCGTCGGTAGCTCTGAGAACGCAGGCCAAACCACCTCACAAGTCAGATGACGAGAACAACGGCCGGGGGAGGATACCAGTGTTGATACTCTTGACAGGCCTCAACCGTCCAGTATTAAGAATCAAACCTGAAGAACGGCAGATGTTCAGAAGAGAATATCTGAGCAGTACTTACGGCAGGCTGGATTCCCTACTCAAACTTTCTAGGAAGACCAATGCTGATGCAGATCTCGTTGTACTTGTCGATGTTCTTGTTCACCACATACACGACGACCCGTCTGTCTTCTCTCTCAGCCCTTTTCCTGGCTTTATTTCTCTTTCTCGAAGATTCGCTTTCGGTATCGGATTCCAGCTCTGGTTTCCTCCTTGGTCGGGGGACGCCCATGGAGAGTATTTTCTCGCCAAGGCTGCGGTACGGCCCAAGATTCATTCGGGAAGACAGAACAGCTTCTTTGGCGATCCTCTCCGACATATGGATATCGTTTTCTGGGGTTTCAGCTGGGTCTAGGCAAAAGGTCTTGTTAGTCTATTGTGGTCTGGTAAGTTCGGTATGTTGTGTAGTAAGAGTAACTCACGAGAGTAATGAATCTGGACAGAGAAACTGCCGAGTGCTTTGGATAATAGCACAATAAGGCCATGTTCTATTCAAAGCTTCTTGGGGAATCAGCAGAATCAAGTTGATCAGTTACCCTTGGGAAATGAAAGGTTCCCTTGTCGTGTTTGTAGACCACAAACCTGATGAAGAAGCACAGGATTTTGTTTGCGGATCACCTTGGCAAAGCCATTGTACTTGACCCTTATTTGTCTTAACTATCTGTAAATTCTCAGGTCGAGATCTGTTCTCCCCATGAAAGGATCATGTATCGAGGCTCTGAAGTATCCGGCGGTGCGAGTCTATTGTGTCTGTATACCATCGTAAACACTGGGCTGATGCTCCCTCAACGCCAAACTGACGAAGATACCGCCAATTTGTCAGGCTGTCTTCTACCTTCTCAGATTCTACAGACAGCAGCTGCAATCGTTATCTCTGCTCTTTTGGTGGATCTTCCGTCTTGGCTCGATTTATGGACAGCCACAGGAAGAAGACGGGTATAGCTCCCGAACTGATCCCATAGCGTCACATGTGTGCTCCGGTGGGCGTTCTTCACTCCTCCCACCGGTGATTCAATAGCTAGGCTGTATGAGGTCCGATCGGTCCGGTGAGAGGCCAGGATACGAGGTACTCGAGGAGATATTTCCAAGTTGAATCTACCTCCGAGGTCAGCAGGATACAGAAGTAGCACATGGTCGACAAGCAAGAGAATTGTCTGGCTCTACTTCACACCGATACACTCACCGAGTCGGCATACACAAAGTCGTTAGAAATACACATGACTCCCTTCCCCTCGATCGAGGAATGCTTGCGAGCGCGTGACCATGTGCAAGTGTCAAGGTCATATTTAAATGCAGCAATTCCCAGTCAACGGATCAGAGACGAATCTCTAGGACTTTATCCGTGTATCCCAAGTGTCTCCCGCAGGAGATACTGTTGGGAGCAACAGGCGAGGTAAGAGTCATGACTCCTAGTTCTTGCGTTTGTGTATGACTGACGGGTAGCTGAAGCAGTATCTGGTCGTCATGAATGCGTCGTGGTCAAGGACTACTTGTCGAGATCTGCTATGGGCGGTGAACAAATCAGTCTTGGCCGTTACGCTGTCGGCTAGTTGAAGGATAGCTCGTACCTCTCTCCTCTGGCGAACCACGCGGACAAGGTCTGTTGAGATGGTTCGCCCAAGTTGAGACCTTTGACGTCCTTCTCCTCTCCCTTCCGGTCTCTGTGCCTCCAAGGGATCATCCTGCCTATGAGGTGCTTCGAAGTGTGGGTAAGAATGCTGTGGTATGCTTTCGGTCTTTCTGTTGGTCTTGGGCCATGGATACTGAAAAGATACCTCTAGCATCGTCTCATTAGCATAGGAAGGCCCAGATGAGCCTGGGGGTAAGGTTTCTTGGCCCAGCATTGGTATCGTCCAATAGACCATCTGCCAAACGACTGATCAGTGCTTCTGGGGTTCGGGTATTGGTAGTAGGCCACGAAACGAGCAGCGAACTATCTACCGAGAGACTCTGTCCAAGTGGTACAGATATCCGAGTACCACAAGAACAAACGCTTGGCGAGGGGCCTTTTCCTTGGTTTGGCACGGCAAACTGCTCGCTACAGGAGCCTGTAAAAGAGATACCAGCGGCTACATGCATTGAGTCGATGGGGAGTGCGTGGTGAAGGGAGATTGGGATCTGGGCTCTGGCTGGAATAGAACCTCACAGAATCACTATAGTGCAATACCGAATTTCTCAAAATCTCCACCCATCTTTTCCCATGATATCCATGACTCACATCTTATTGTTCCATGCCTAGAATTCAACCATGGAGTAAGTTTTTGTTTTATTTTTGAAGCTTCTTGACTCTAAACATAACGTTTGCGGCAGCAGAAAACCAAACGCCAATCATAACTAGAATCAACAGCTAACTGAGATCCAGAGAACGAGGTGCTGATGGTGCACAGTCGGCCCAATTCCATGCACTTCAGCCTTGCAGGATAATTAATCAACCGTACGATCGACAAAGTGATTCCCCAGCTTCCCAACTGCCGGGTTTGCCCAAGACAATCTCAGACTAGAGCCTCACAGGGGTCCAAATCATCAACGGCCATTCCGAGAGCACACTGTGAGTCAACAAAGATCTCCCTCGCAGCACATGTCTCGCTCCGGCCTTGGGCACAAGATATCTGGTTCTTCCGGGTACAGGGGTAACTATTTGACAAGTGACAGGTTCAACGACATGCGAAGCTAGAGCAGAGTGCCTAGCTAACCACGATATCGACCAACGGGCTCTTCCTGTTCCCACGACAATCCTGTCTCTACCTCGCATACAGCCTCGACGCCCACCGCGACCGGGCGGCTTCATCTTTCGACCATGTCGTCACGAAAAGGCAGCCAGTTACACTCGAACGCCTATAGACATCTTACCCGTCAAGGTACTCCAAAGGAAGCAATATGGAAAGGCCGAAACAGGGTCTTATCCTACACAAGACTCCGGGGAGCCCGGAAATGTCGTGCTAGGAGATAACAAACTGGTTCAAACTGGGCTGAGGAACGTTCATGCAAAGAAACAGTATCACTGGAAACCTCCCCGCTAGCCGTTGAGGCATGGCTGCTGTAAGACTGCATGGAATGTACTTTCAACCTGGATCGTCCAGACTGCCATCACTGGGGGCAGACAAGAGAGTGAGTACCAAGACCGGATCGATAAACCCATGAATGGTCTCTCTATACACTTGGAGTTTAGCAAGATAGGTTGACTACAATCATAACAAGATCATAGAATGATTTACAGTATTAGACTAGATGACTTTATATACAAGTCATCTTGGTCCAGTCTTCTTACCCTAAGATACAGTTGTAGTTGAATCGACTGACCACGGAACTGCAAAGTACGTAACCAAGATACGCTTCTCTAGTTAGGCAACCTAGATGGTGAGCCATGTAACAGGGCAAAAACAAGTCATGCTTTACTCTGTTTGAGGACTGTAAGTCGTTTCCAACCTGCTGATGACACCACGCTGCAGCCTGTTCATCTACTCCAGGTAACGGAGCGCAGACTATGTGATACTGCTGACACTCTTTAGGTGATTTTATGAGATCTCATACTTCTGACGAGCTGCTGAGGTGCTGTAGCCACTAGCCAGATCACATCATGCTGGGAGTTAAACGACACTACGGCTATTACTCTCTCGACACTCCTTCATCAAATCTTGATACTGTCTAGTCTCTCGTCCAATGTATCAAAGAAGCTAACATATTACACATAGGTATCTGTTTGTTAAGAAAGAGGCTCCAATCAAGCCCCATGATATCACCGAAATAGCTCGTTGCCTTGCGGTAGTGTACGCGCAACACAAACCACGAGCAGCTAGGTTTCACGCGGCTACGCAACACCTCCCATAGCTCCCTGGGAGCACAGGAATGCCTATCGTCAGTGAATCACTGTTGAAGCAGCTGAGTAATGGGAGATGGTGGAAAAGATGAGACTGGGTTCTTGTGAAGTTGACGCCTCAGGAGGACTACGTGGAATCCGTCGTCAGTCTATAAGAGGCACATACTCCTCGCAGTCAGACTCGCTTTTCTATTCATCTACTACACCAAACATCATCTACTCACCAGATTCAAGCTTTGTTTCGAACTCGTTAGCTTCTCACGACCACCCCAAGTCCAAAGTCTGACCGAGCTTGCTTGAGCCACCCACTCACCTGATACTTGCACATCCAGTTGACAACGTTTGTGTCAAGATGACAAAACACAGCCCTCGCATTATCAAGAAGGACTCGGACAATCATCATGTAAGGATGTATTGCCAGGTCAAGAACTGTAGGGGGGACCTGGCTCGGTTCTCAACTTCAGATGGGTATTCCCCCTACTATTGCATAGATCGTGAGTAAAAGAACCCGAGCAATCATCTTGACTCTATCCTGACTCTTCAAGACGTATGCTGGGCCGGACCGCTGGTCTGTGCTAAGAGGACCAAAAGAGGAGAGAAATTCTGCGAAGACCGTGAGTATACCACTTATAAATGGATGAATATGGGCTTACCAGATCAGATGCTTTCTGTACAGAGGCTGGCTGCAACTCTCGGCTCGACCAGTACGACTTCAAGTACTCTGATATCAAAGGAGCTTGGTTTTGCCCAATGCGTATGTTATACTCCTTCCATCCCGTCTGGCACAACTCAGATGAAGTATAGTCTGCTAACTCATCCCAAGACGCATGCAACATCGGAGAAGAGACTGGCCACCAATGCTTCCAGAGACGCAACGGGCCTTCCACACGATACTGCGCGGATCACGCTACCGAGAACCGATGCGCCAAGAACAACTGCCAGCAGGATCGATATCGTGGCAGTCAATACTGTGAACAGCACACTTGTCAAATCAACGGCTGCATCCGAGAAGTGTACCAAATAGGCACGAGTCAATGGAACTGCACTCAGCATCAGCCATGTCTCGCCACGGGATGCGGAAGCTTCTGTGTCATTGACAGAGATCATCTCCCTAAGCCCTTCTGCGCTGGTCATCACAGATGTCAAGCCTACAATCCCAGGGGGGCTTGCGAAGCTGTTGTATCTATTGGATCTCTTTACTGCCCAGAGCATAAGTGTGGTAGAGGCGGTTGCGAATTACCTCGACGATTTCCCGGTAGCCATTGGTGCCAAGACCGTAAGTCTTCTGGTCTAGTTCATACTATCCAAGGTCTTAATGGTCTAACAAGACACCGCCTAGACATGGTTCCCATCGCGCAAGTCATGAACCCCATGGGTAACATACCCGATGGTCGCGCGCCTGTCTATGGGGCCGATACGTATAGACCCATAGCCAACCCCTACCCTCCGAGACCTCGAGCATACACTCCGCCATACCATGAGCGAATCTGCAACGCGGACAGCTGCCAGTCCAACAAAGCCCGAGGCAAGGACTTTTGCAGAGTTCACCAGTGCCGCAGCGAGGAATGCGATCAAATCGCAAAGCTTCCAAGAGGCTACTGCGCAGATGAAGCCTGCGCAAGAGACAACTGCGCGCTACGACGGAGTGCAACCGACGAGCACAACCTCTGCGAATACCACTCCCGGGAACAGCTCCGCAATGAAAGCTTCATCGAGGGACAGGAGCAGGGCAGAATGCTCGCTGCTGAGACCTTGCGTCGTGAGCAGGCATGCGCAGGACCGTATGCGGCCATGAACCAAAGGTTGAGACCGGACCATGAAGCTGAAGAGATTCAGCGACAATATCGACAGATGAATGAACAGCATGAACGCCGTCAATATCCATGGAATGGGCGTCGTTAGAGTTTCTCGATATCCATGGCGTCGACTTGGTTGAAAACGTGTCAGGGTTTGGTGTGGGATTTGCAAAGGGGTTAACCAGAACTGGGACAAACTGCAACTGGTGAGTTCTACCGCACAATTATATCGAGTGTACTGAAGATGTTTTTTGATAGATTCGGATGTATCTATGTATCCTTATCCTGGAGACTTTCTCACTTGTCGGTGCATAAGTTCGCGTGTTACTGGGTTGTTTATAATAGTGTATAGTCGTCTACAGCTACATTGGAGCTCGTTTGGAAACCAGACTGGCATATTATGAGGATAATCAAACGGATATAGGAAGATGTCTCGGCATAGCAGAGTCGATTAGGC
>JADDON010000102.1:0-10960 GCA_017140175.1 Fusarium staphyleae
CCCCAACAGCCCCCTCAAGCCCCTCAGCAACCTCTCCAGTCGCCTCCGCCTCCGCCAACTCAACTACCCCAGCCCCCGCAACCTGGCCAGCAGGCACCGCCCTTGCAGCAGCAGCCTTACTGGCAGCCTTCTATGCCCCAGCAGCATCAGCAACCCCCTGTCGCGCCGCAGAACTGGGCATATGGTGGTTACACTCAAGACTCGTTTCCTTCAGTGCCGCAACAAGAGCCCGCCACGCAACCTGTGAAGGAGGAGGCTTTGATTGAGTTCTAGTCGCACAAAGACTTGGCGTGAAATAGATGTTGACGCGCCTCATAGTTCATGGCTTAGATGAATTCAATATTGGCATTAAACGATTTGCTTATCCTGAAAGAATATAGGAATGAAGGTATTGTAAGGGACAGGTCAGAGACTTGGGGGCAGCTTGGGCAGCATGTACTACAGTTCAATAAGCTGTGATAACACTTCCTCATCGTTGTTTGCGCGAACCTTGAAGTTGAATTTGACTAGGCGTGACCGCTATAATGGCACGCTTCATGCGGTAATCTAACCGAGCACCGTACAAAACGGGTAATCGAGGCGATCCAGCAGCTTGGTCATCCAAGGAACATGGGCTCTGAGGCTCTGAGGCTCTGAGGCTCTGAGGCTCTGAGGCTCTGAGGCTCTGAGCCAGCAGCAGCAGCTCCGAGCTGCTGGCCCATATCCACCACCGGGACTAGCGATGCACCCTTGGCGACCCAATCGGGGCTTCGCGGCCGCGCACGCCGCTCACCTATGCAGTAGCTCCGCAGAACGCGGCGCCGGACCGGAGGAATATGCCACTTCACGACCCGGGTCTGGCGGGGCGCTGACGGGCTTGAGTCATAACGCAGTGCGATGAAGGTGTCATCGCCTGGAGGTAAGATGGCTTAAATAGAGTGCGTCCCCTTCTCTTTGGGAATGCTTTGTTACTGTCATCCTTTTCTATCCGTATATTGCCCATAATTGATCGTAGGGTTATATCACTCAACTCAAGCTCAAACATGGCGCCAACAATTCACCTCGTCCGACACGCCCAGGGCTTCCACAACCTCTCGGTCGCGGATGAGCAGCTCCCAGACCCAGACCTGACTCCCCTCGGCGAGGAGCAATGCGCCGCCCTCCGCGCCGCGTTCCCCTACCACGACAAGCTCACCAAGCTGCTCGCATCCCCCATGCGCCGCACCGTCTACACGTGCATTCATGCCTTTGGCACCGACGCTCTGCTACCCGTCACGGCTCTGCCTGTCTTCCAGGAGCTCTCTGTCCAGCCGTGCGACATCGGATCACCTGTCGCCAAGCTGCAGGCTGAGTTTAAGGGACGTGCTGACTATGCGGGCGTGGAGGAGACCTGGTTTGATAAGGGGCCCGGGAGCCCGTATGAGCCTAGTCTCGAGAAAATGACAGCCAGAGGCAGGGCGGCGAGGAGGACGTTGAGAGATATTGCGGGGGATGGCGATGATCACATCGTTGTTGTGTCCCACGGAGGCTTTCTGCACTTCTTGACCGACGACTGGCACGGTGTTCCTGATGGTCGAGGTAGGTCCATGACCCTCGATATGTGTTCCAATGCTAACTAGATATAGCCACTGGCTGGTCGAACTGTGAATTCCGCTCATATCAGTTTGTCGATGCCACCGGAAAGGACGACGACGCTGCACTACGCGAGACAGAAGAGAGCTGGCAGCGGCGAGAAGGTGATACGATTACTCCTACTGCGACGGAGCAGCGTGAGCTGAAATCGATCGCGGTAAAGCAGATTGCACCACATCTTAACTCAACACTACCAAATGGGAAACCATAGTCACTTCTGTAGGTATCTACATCGTGGTTTCGATGTACCAGATAGACTTATAGGGCAGACGTAATAGAGATATCGACCTTACATGACCCAGCGTGTAAGTGACATTAACGACGAGATCAGAGCAGCCACTCTAGATCTCAAATGGTAGTAGAAACAACTTCGAACTCGATATCCCGACATTCAGTCCCTAACGGAACGAGCTTCCTGGCTCGTCAAGATCTTTTCTCCCGAGTGCATCCATGGCCTCCTGGATCTCTTTCCATGTCGTTGGCCTAATGTCAAGTACAAGAATGAACCAGCCAGCCCCTGCCCGCGGGTCCCATCGCAACTTGCACCGGCAAAAGCACTTGGCTCGCGAAGGTCGTGACTTGAGAAATTCTTGAGCTGCACAATCTGAGGGGCTCCCTACTTCCCAGCCTGATAGAGTTCCGTTGAGATATGGTGGATGATCTTTAAGCAAACTGCGAAATTGAAAGTACTGCTTCTTCAAAAAGTTCTCGCGGCTAGAGTGTAGCACACGGCCAAAAAGTTCAAAGATCACTCCCGGTTGGTTTCTGAAGATTTGCGTTTTTACATCTAGCATTTCGCCAAGCTCAAAAAAAGTCTTGTAAGGTTTCAGCAATACCTGTCCCACGAACGGGGTTGAGTTTTCGCTCTCAATGGTCACTGAGGATTGCGACCTGGAATGAATCGAAATTCCCTGTGATTGTGGAAGCCCTTCGGTGGCCAAAGAGTTACTGTTGTCAGGGTGAAGTGCTGATCCTTGCTTTGGAGCTTGGTGTGTAAGCTGTTGGACAATACTCCAGTCGGTATCTTCATCCGGAGGGGTATCGTTGATACTAGTTCTGGATACGCTTGCCGTTCGTCGAGGGGAAGAGTGTTGCAGCTCAGGATCGTATTCGTCTGCTGATCTTGAGTCTCGATCCCACGCGCGAACAACACTTGATGGCGGCTGCTGAGGGTCCTCCTATGATACATCCTCTAAAAGCCCTACGAATTCGTCCTCATCTGACTGCTCCAAAGCATAGGCAGCTGCGCTGTTCTTTTCACAGCTGGGAGCTTGAGGAGGTTCTGCCCTCATGAGGTCGCTCAGATTCTCCAGATATTGATCAAGGTCCGGATCGTCAAAGGAGTCATGCACTGCATCCTGTGCCAGTTGTTGAACAGGACCCCATGAGCTGCTGGGAGACTTGACTGTAGCATGGTCGCTAGATCGCAGGGCGTTGTAGGTGTAGGCTGATATCTGCGAGGTCTCACAGTGGGCTAGTGGATCAAGCGCGGGGAGCCGCAGCGCATCCGCTTCGACATGTCGACGTTTGATCTCATCATGATCTCCATTGCTGTTCGATCGGTGACGTTTGAGTGAATGCATCGACTTGGGTCTGAAGGCGTGTACGTACAGATTAGACTGGATTTTGTCGATGAATTGTGGGATTTCTTCACAATCTACTTACACTGATTGGAGACCGTTGTTTGGTTGCATGGTTCGTCAAATTCGCCCCCGTGAAACAGAGAGTCCAACGTCATTGAGTGGACTGTGAAATGTGGGCTTCAGAGGTGGACTTTGGAGAAGCCCAGGATGCTCTATTAGAGGTCAATGGACCCTGAAGTGACGTTTGTAGATGTAAGAGTGTAGTGGACAGACCGTTGAAAATCTCGATGAGCTGTGATCTCTGGAATTTAGCATCATAACTTGGGCGATCAGGCAAGTCCTTTGGTGCTCCTTCTTCCTAACGTTATCTCTGACGTGTAAACCCCACCTATCCTTGGACCAACTGGAAGGGGCGCCCAACCCGGTTTCATCTGTTGCTGACGACAAGTGCGCACGCAGCAGAAGGAGCAAAGGAGAGAAGCAGAAACAGAAGCAATTTCCATGGGGGCCAGTCACGACATCCAACTCGTGACTCGGAGCTTTTTGTCCCCTCCTGCGTCCATGCTTCTTCGTGATCCATAATGCACATTGCGCATCTCAACAGTGAGGGGCAGGGTAAGCGTCTGTCCCCTCCGGCAATGCTCCCTGGCTGTTGCCGGTAAGACCCCACTGAAGGCTTGGGCCTAACAATGGAATCTAATCTATCCATGCTCTTTTTTTCGATGCAGTCAGGGACGAAACCATAGAACTGGCGCTTCGGCTATGTAGTTACAGACAGGGCCCCCAATATTGCAGAAAACGGATTGCGAAAAAGGGCAGAGGGCTTGGGGGTCGACAGCAAGCAATTGGGGGCGGATACCTGAGCCCAAGCCCCGCAGATAGTCCACCAACCAAGGGACACGTCAATTAACGTCACTTGAGCCTCTGCGTACGTCAACCAGGAGTTACCCCACCAGAGGCGGCCTGGACCTCAACGAATACCCCTGAGGAAGAAAAAAAGTTCAGGTCCCGTGAACCAGTCAATGGCCCGCAGTAATACAGTGGAGGTTAACCAGTAAATGGGGCCGAAGCCGGGGCTCCGCAACGAGCCGCCCCAGTTTGGATCCCCGTGTGACCATCAAAGCGGAGCTGGGGTTAAACAGACTCGGGTCCACTCCTGATCCTTGCACTAGCCGGCTGGACATCAACTTGCTAAGCACTTTGCCCTTTTCCCGGCGATCGATCTATCTGGCGGTTTGCGGCACTCAACCACAACCACAACCACCCCCGCTCTCCTTCCCTATCCGGTTTCCCCGACGCCGCAGCAGGCAGGCACATGCAAGAGTGGTTGAGATTGCCATCGCCTCTGTGCTGCCCGGCTTAGCCGTAGACGTTGTAGCGTCCTCTTCCCGGCCCGTTGCTAACTCACAATGGTAGTCCGAGGCGTGGGAGCCCTTCCCGTAGCCCTCCCCCACCCTCCCCTTCCCCTTCCCCTTCGACTCCTCACGTATTTATGCCGTGCCTCTTCTCCTCGACGCTCGCCCTCCTCTTCCTCTTCTCTTGCTTCTTCAATCTTCAACTCACGTTCATCTCATCCATCTACAACTCTTCTTTATACCAGACCACCTCGTCTTTACTCTAAACCTAATTCCAACCGTTTACACCTACACCTATCTCCAACATCACCCATCAACCCCTCTCGACGCTTTTACTCTCCATCACATCTTTTCCCATATACTTGCTAGGGACGACCTCCTTGCCGCGATACTACAAGACACAAACAACACACATTGACTACATCGTGTGCAAGGATGCAATTCACAACGACCGACGCCCCGCCTTTCCTCATACCCAGTAAGCGGGAGCCATATTCTCCCAGTGATCTGGTCGATAAGTCTGAGGCTAAGCGCCCACGGACTGTTGATGTCTTGCTCGATGAGCAGCTTCCACAAGGCCTCATCAAGGCAGTACAGCAGGCGGGTTCGGAATCCCCCAAGACAGAAGCCCAGCTCGAAGAGGAACTACTTCCTCAGGGTATCATCGAGACAGAAGAGGAGAAGCAGAAGCACTGGTTCGTCGGTAGCATCGACCAAGGAACCACTTCCACCCGGTTTCTCATCTTCAACGGTCATGGCGAGCCTGTTGCAAGCCACCAGATCGAATTTGAAAACCACTACCCTCACTCTGGGTAAGTTTAGTCTCTTGACTTTGGTTCAACAACATTCTAACCATACTTGCAGATGGCACGAACATGACCCAATGGAACTTCTCGAGTCTGTTGAGACATGCATCACAAAGGCCACCGAGAAGTTCTGCGCCGACGGTCATACCGTCTCTGAAATCCGTTCCATCGGCATTACCAACCAGCGCGAGACGACTGTCCTCTGGGACAAGAACACTGGAGAGCCTCTCTATAACGCTGTGGTCTGGCCCGATACCCGTACTGCTGCCCTTGTGCGCGACCTGAAGGCTCGTCCTGGGTCGGACAAGCTTCTTGAGCAATGCGGTCTACCGCTGTCTACCTATCCTTCAAGCGTCAAGCTGCTCTGGGTTCTCGAAAACGTTGACTCGGTACGAAAGGCTTATGACGAAGGTCGCCTATCATTTGGCACCGTTGATTCATGGCTGATCTACAAGCTCAACGGTGGCGAAGATCGCGAGGGCGGTCCTATCCATGTCACCGACGCGACTAACGCCAGCCGCACCATGTTCATGAACCTCAAGACGCTTGATTACGATGATGAGCTCCTCAAATTCTTCGGGCTTGATCGTAACAAGCTCGGGCTTCCCAAGATTGTGCCATCCTCCCACTCCACAGAGTATGGGACACTGGCTCGTGGCCCCTTGAAGGGCATTTCCATTGCTGGGTGCTTGGGAGATCAATCGTCCGCGCTGGTGGGCCAGTGCGGCTTCAGCCCAGGTCAGGCCAAGAACACATACGGTACCGGCTGCTTCCTTCTCTACAATGTTGGACACGAGCCCGTCATTTCCAAGTCGGGTCTGCTCGCGACCGTGGCCTATGACTTCGGTAAGGGGCGTAAACCAGTTTACGCTCTCGAGGGCAGCATTGCCGTTGCTGGTTCTGGTGTTAAGTTCCTCCAAAACAACCTGGGTATTATCAACTCTGCTTCAGAGGTGGACACTGTTGCTCAGTCTGTCCCTGACAATGGCGGCGTCGTCTTTGTCACGGCATTCAGCGGTCTCTTTGCTCCCTACTGGATTGATGATGCCAAGGGTACGCTCTTCGGAGTCACTCAGCACACCAACAAGGGTCACATTGTGCGGGCCACGCTCGAAGCTACTTGCCACCAGACAGCGGCTATTCTCGATGCCATGGCATCTGACTCCGGCCATGCTCTAGACATCCTGGCAGTGGATGGTGGCCTCTCCAATTCTGATCTCTGCATGCAAACGCAGGCTGATCTTAGCGGTGTTCCCGTTGATCGTCCTGCCATGCGCGAGACTACCGCCCTTGGAGCCGCCATTGCGGCGGGACTCGCCACTGGAGTCTGGAACGAGCTTGAGGATTTACACGAGGTCAACCGAAAGGGTCGCAAGGTCTTCCAGCCCCAAGTTAATGTCAAGGACCGACGTCGAAGCCGCAAGCGATGGGAGCGAGCTGTCGAGATGAGCAGAGGATGGCTCAAGGATGACGAAGATGACGAAGAATAGTGGTTGAGCATGTGATGAGCAGACGGACAAAGGCCGTGTATAATATTTGTTTCAAGGGAAGGGCTTGGGATAGCGAGTCTTAAGCAAAAGCAACGGAGCCAGGCGTTGGATACATGAGTTTTGGACATTAGGCCTAGAGCCATCATGATATAATACAAATTATAAATAAACTCAAAATAATACTTTTACAGCCCATCTTGTGTGTGTGTGTGTGTGTATGTATGCATGTGGTTTAGATGGAATATCGAAAACCAAAACCGTGGCCGAGCCTGAGCCTGAGCCTGAGCCTGAGCCCTTGTCGTTGGCATCGTGAACCCACCCACAAGGGCTTAGATTGTTTGTGGGGACAGACGTGGATGTTTTGATATGACCCGCCGGTACGCAGTAGGTCCCGCCCTGTCCTGCAGATTCTGGGTCATTCTTAATCTAGACCATGTTACTTTGCCTGCATCAAAGGTTCCAGAGGGATCTGTCGTTTTCGGATATCCCGGTCTCTAAGTTGATACCCATGGCGATGGGCCCAGAGCCTCAAAATGGCCTATAGCGGCCCATGATAGAAGAGGTCTATAAACAGAAACTTGACAGCAAGTCTGAGATGGTCTTTAGGTCTAAAAGCGGGCCCCATTGTAACTGATAGGAGAAATGATCTTCTCATTCCTGTTAAAAAGGAGGTTGAGGGCATTCCCACTCTTATGCCACACTCCATTTATGGGGTAAGAATACGGAGTAGGTGGCAGGCTGTTGTGGGTTTCTTCCTCAGCGGTATAATCCTCTCTTTCATCTCGCTATAATAGCCGATTTAAGGCCCCACGTCTTATTTTTATAGAAGCTTAGGATCAATCTGACCCGTGATTCATTTTGCTGGGCATCCCTGCCTATTGCTCTCTTAGAAGTGGAAGCACCACGACCATCATGTTATCCACGGAAAGGGACTTTACACTGTCTAAGAGCGTATGGAGCATATTAATTTGGGGCTTCAACTCAAGGAAACAAGTCAATTAAGATAACGGTACTCGCAAATGATTCCCTTTTCCACGAGTTTTTAGGCCCAGTCTGAATTCGCCCAAGTGTTGATGAAATGTGCATACTCCGTATGTCAACGGCAATCAGGCCGTCTTGGCCTTAAATACCATGGCCAAGTTGGACACTGCGCATCTCTTCAACCACAGTCAACACTTCTATCTAGATAATAGAAGTTTAGCCAAGGGATCCACTCTAAGTCGTACAATTTTTATCTTTGGTTCAGCTCATGGGATAGAGGTGAATAGTGTTCAATGTCGAACCCGAGTTGTGAGCACCTTGATTGAGCGGTCTATTCCACAAGCCAACTAAGACAATTACTAAAAAGATCTATATTCTTCCAAAGGTATGCCTACTGTTGGCCACTAACCTATACAGCAGTGTGGGTGATACCCGTGCCCGAGCGAATCTCAACATCGCTCCAACCAGGCACTCACGTATTGTAACGGCATTAACGATAGCAGGTTAATCAACACTACATATATATGTTTCATCGAGTAATTTGACTGTCGGCTACGACTTATTCTCGGCCTCTCATGTGCTCATCCTCGACCATTTTGATGCGATCCAGTCCCGGTAGTGACTGAGCAGATGATCGACTTCCCAGTTGTTGCTACTGGGACAAACACTCACCACCCAACCTTTATGTCCATGTACACATTATCTTGGTGATACATCATTCAGACTTTTTGCGCCTTTAGCAGCTACTGCAACCGCACTTAGGCTTGAAGTTACGGGGTGACATATTTCCCAATGCAGATCATGTCTAGTACGCAAATAAGGAACTTGAACCCGTGTCGGCTACCTTACCAGCAAGGCTCTAGATTCATGATGATGATACTCAATGTTTGAGGCACCCACAATGCGGTAAATACTGTACATGATGAGCGTGCCTTAGTCATTCAAAAGCAGACAATGTTCCTACCATGGCGTCTATGTCCCCTCGGCATCGTCCATCCTAACGTCTCAGAAAGTCTTCATCTGCCTGGCCATGGTGATCGTTCCAAGTCTGTACGACTTGAAAAAAATGGCACCGCAAGACACTCTGTGTATCAACATCGACTAACTTATTCCCGAATTGTTCCTCTACCTAAGGGCTTTTGTGCGCATGTATGTATTGCAGAGTAACTTTATAGCACCCATATAGGGGATCAAAGTAGCCCAATAAAATCATCAATAAAGGAAAACAATAGAGGCTCGCGCATGTATGTATGAGAGCCAACGCTGACATAGATTCCCCACCACGGAATTTCGACCATCGGGACGGAAGCACTGGTATTTCAATGCGAGAAATGTCCAAACCGTATCGTATTATATATAATGAGGAGTACACCAAAGCTTCGAGTACTGCTGACTTACAGGTCAAATTGCTCAACGGTGCCGGGTGAAGACTGCTCAAGAGAGCCGCATGCAGACCTCTCGTGTCCAGAGACGTTGAATATACTCCGTACAGATATGGGATACGGATACAGAAATAAATCCACATGTTTGGCAAAAAGGAGTGCATAGAAGAATCCTAGAAAAATGTAGGACTTGCACAAACACGACCCCTCAAAAGTCCTAGATTCTCAAAAGTCATGATTTCAGGCCCTGTATCGTATTCGTCACCCGAGCCTGTCGAGTCCTACCACGAGCCCCACCCCAATGCTTGGCCTTGGGTGGCTGGAGGATAAGTTATATTGGTACCTGACTGTGTAAGATTTACACGTACCGTGGACCGTTCACTGTTGAGTTTCAAAAGAGATGCTTTCCTGCTTGGCTAAGTTACGGTTTCTGCCGTCCCAACGCTCCCTAAACGGCGCAGGATTATAACTAACTAACTATTGTACGGATATGCGAGTGGTCAATTGCTGAGACTAGCGTTAGTTACTTGCCTATTAATAGTTGCTATTAACTGCTATTCTGTTTACTTCACATAATCCCGTCAAATTCAACCATCAAACACCCAGTTTTGATTGAACTCAATAAAGATGACAGTAGGACCATCAGTCCAGTATCCATAGATCCAGCTTATAATCCATCTATTGCTCCATTATCGCCGCATTTACGGAGTAGTGCCACCTCGCAATCCGAAAATGGAACAATTTAGTGGGTGACTTTGTCTGCGCCCTTTCACAGCCACAAATCGCTTGTTCTTTTTGGCGACAACCCAGGAGAGAGTCCCCTGATTGAGCCCGACACTTTATCCGTCCTGATAACGTTGGGGATTACGGAAAGACAATTTCACCACTAAATACCCATCCATCAATACTAGTTAATTCTCGATATTTTATCAGTCCTTTACCGAGTATTCATACAGAAGGAATCCCTAGTCCTGTAGAACCCCTGCCCTCAGCCTTACTGTTGCTCGAGCCGGCCTAGCGCCGTCAGCTGCGTTGATGCTCCACTCGGCATCTCCCCGTCCTTCATTCTCTAGGTACCCAGCCTACAGCGCCTCGTCAGCCACCTCAGCCCAAAGAGAACTTGGGCGAACAAGACCATCTCGAGCTTCTATTACTCCTTCATCTACGGATATAAAGCACAGACGATGCAAAAGAGTATCGATTTCTCACTCTCTTGACCAGCCGCGCCTATCGCGTTCCCCGTGATCCTTTTTACTACTGCGCCTCTTTGTTCGGATGCTCGAAACACCATCAAGTCGGCCTCGTCCGTGCTCACGCCAGCGCCAGGCTACGCGCCCACATTCGAATTTCAGATACCTCCAGAGCGAGCGACGCAGCGACACCTTTGCTCCATCCAGCTTTCAGCCCTCAGCCCAAGTTCAGCCCAAGCTTTCAATTGTCAGCCAACAAGCCTGCGAGCACTTCAAACGACTGCGACTGTAGCTGGAAGCACACGCCCCCTCTTTGCGGCTTCTCCCATTCCCACGACAGACAGACCGCCCGTTCTCTTCCATTCTCTCTGATTACTATCATACATGTCTACCGAGTAACATCCTCACTGCGCTTCTCGCTTCTCTCCTGTCCAGAAAAGAAACACCTGCTGCCGTTGCCGCTACATACCGCTACCGCTACCGCTGCCGTTGCCCCTCCTCCACCCCCCGTGCTAATTTCTGACCCGAGCCCGAGCCTGACCCTCTCTCTCATATCCCCCTC
>JADDON010000103.1:0-30467 GCA_017140175.1 Fusarium staphyleae
ATCCACGCCCCCCTTACCCCGGCCTGGACCCCCCTCCTGGTTGTCTTCTTACTCTGTTTTCCCTTTGACCATGTGCATTTGTTAAAATCTCTCGCCATCCCGCCCTCGCCCGCATGCTGTTGCTTTGCTGATCCATCTTCTCTTGATTGCTGCTTTAGTTACTAACGTTAGGCGTCCCTTTCTCCTCTCCTACTCCGTACCCTCTCTCTCTCTCTCTCTCCTCTTTTCCCTTTCTTCACCTTTCCTTTCCCTCAGTCTTCCAAATATCCTGCCGCCTCGCTCCAACAACAACCAAAAGGATTGCTACTAGCCCGCAGCCGGTTTCTTCTTGAACTCAGGCTTCTTGGCTCTAGCTTGTTTCTTCCTAGGGTCGATCGACTCTCTTACTTTGCTACACTCTCCCATTTCTCTCCCGCGCCCTAGGCAAATTCTCCGCCCAGTTCAAGCCGCTATCCTCGAGGTCCACTCTGCCAGTAGCCTCCAGTGGCTTTCCCTGGTCACCCCCGCCCTCACCACCTCAACCCAAACTTCAAGGCCCCCTGGAATTAGGGCCCTGAAGCACCGGACAAGAGCTGCCAGCCGTGCCCTAGGCTTCCATTCGGTTATCCATTAGCTGCCTCCTAAATACTGTAGCAAGTTCTAGCTTGCTCCCCATCCGCTTTCCGCGCCCTCTAGCTTCGTTGTCCCCCCGGAGCCTGCGCCCGGAGCCTGCGCCCGGAGCCACCGAGTTACCTGAATCCCCCTGTCAAGTTGTTTGTTTGCAGAGGGATCGGATTAAAAGACGACGACCAAGTTACGAGTAAGACGATTTTGGAAGCTGCTGTTGGTTGGCTTGTAACCTTTGCAGGGTCTTTTGGCTTTTGGAGACAAAGGTTCTATCACCTGCAGCCAACTAACTCTTGGTGGACCCGTCAACTCCAGGCCACTCGCATCATTCTTCCACCAACAACCTCGACTCCCAAATCTTGTTCTTTTACTTTACCTACGGTGTTGGCGCTTAACCTCACGAAACTTTGCCTCGAGCCCTCTTTCTCAATATAGTTTCCGCCTCTTCCGCCCACCGTTGTCTTGAGGAAAAAGACTTGCATCTAACGACGACCACGACGATTTACGACTATCACGAGACAAAGACGTACGGTCTCCCTCAGAATCTTGTTCCATTGTTTGAAGATTATGCTGTTGGAGTCGACAATCTACCCCTGATACCGTTGCCATCAACAAAAATCGGTCTTCTCCAGCAATACGCGACACGCCGCTGATCTCCATACCAGCATTTGCCACATCTCCGGCCCAATTACTCACCCCGACCAAATCTGTTCGACGCGATTCTGCACACAACGCAATCCATCCCATCATATCCGAGTCCCTCTGGCCGGTCTTTTGTCCGACATCTGGGGCGTTGGGTGCTGACCACCTAGCCCCTTTCTTACAACAACCAACACGGCTCCTCCGCCAGAATCAGACTATCACGACATGGCTATGGATGCGCTGAAAAACCTTGTGAACAACGTTCCTGACTGGCTGAAGCGCCTTGACGACCTCAGCGGCCAGATCGACCGTCGACAGGCCGAGCTGGCCGCTGTTGCCGCCGCCGAGGGCAAGAACCCAGAGACTAAGTCCCTTCGAAATAAGGGCTCGACCGAGTCGCTGAAGCCAAAGGATGATCCTCCAATATGTCATGCCGAGGCACCGGAGGACGACGATATCCCTGAGGATGGGAGGATACAGCAACAGTCAACATCACACCCCAGCAGTCCAAAGCAACATACACCGAGTCCCGATGCCATTAAACAGCAGCAAGAGGCCATCAAGACGGCGCGCGCCCGAGCACGAGCTCAAGTCAGGAAGAAGCCCAAGTCCCCATCCATGATGTCCGCCGAGGAGACACCCGCAGCATATCGAACGCGAAGCATGATTATTGTTTACTACGACAGTTACGTCCAGGGATTCTTTGACGAGCTTGTGAGGTTCGTCTCCTCGAGTCGAAATTTGATGCGCAAGGCCAAAATGGCTGCGAGAGTGGCCCAGATCAAGAAGCTGGCCGAGCGGGATGTGTCGGAGGATGGCAGCAACGGCGATAACGACCTCCCTTCATTACGATATATGAGCAGCCGGCGATTCGGTCCCATGTCATTAGCCCGGCCTGGCGCCGGTGGTGACGGCCCGCCCGATGCATACGATAACCTAGACAAGGGTCTAGAGTTTGTTCAGAGCATGTGCGAGCATGGTGCACATCAATTTCTCCGCGATGGAGACTGTAACGACGAGATTGGCAAGGTGCAGAAACGACTGGTTGAGGTACTAGATCTGGCCAACAAGGAGATGGAGCGTGTCCAACGCGAGGAGCCCGAACTGGCCAAGGAGACGGGCGAGATGGGAAAGGTTCGCACACGGCGGCCCATCAGCATGCGTCGGGATTTGTCTGCTGGCCTCAAGGAAGGCAGCCCGACGCCAACCAGGGAAGAGAACAAGCTCGAGGCTGCCAAGGAGGATCCTGCTAAGCTGGAGGCCGCCGAGCCGACTGCGATTGATGCGACAGCATCTATGGCGGTAGACCCAAATGTCATGGAAGCTGACGAGGGTATCGACGTGGAGATGGAGCTCCCTAAGCTACAATATCGATCGACCCGGGCCATGCGGAGTCGTGTACCATAGTATGGCCACGAACCACGCGCCTGGGCGATAGTTGCTGAAGCACCTTGAGGGATACCCACAACACCTTGTTTTGTTTGCCAGCCTTTGTTCCTAATTCATCATTGGCGTCACGGACTGGAAGAAGGAATAGGAGGGATTATGTGGACTCCGGTTTCTCATTAAAGCTAGCTTCTTGTTTCTCTTTGATTTCTATCTATCATGAAGCGCGAGCATTGCATCCATGAGAGACAGGCATTGTCTATGGACTATTGTTGTTATTCTCACTCTTTGAATCTGGGGGAGTATCTAAAAAGAAAGACCATTCATAGCGTGGGTCGTTGCATGCTCCGGGTCAATGGTCTTGCTGGTTTCACGAATTTCCATATATCTAGGTATCTGGGGTTTCACGGTCACGAATAAACGGGAGAATCTCAAAAGGGTATCACGCGTTGTGATCTTGTACCTCTAATGTTGAGTCTAAACTTTGAGCTGTGCCATGTGTCTCGCGTGGTTCGGCATTGTAACACACTAGCTTGGTCGTGATCTAGTTAGGTCTGGAACGAAATCCAACATTTACAAGTTACGACGCTGCCAGGCATACTTTCAGACCTACGCGTGATGGGTCTTGAAATGTGAGAGACATTCGAATCTTGGAACGCGTCTCCCACCTTGTCCTATCGCAATCGTCCGAGATCAGAACCGAGATCGTAGGGTTGAAGGGTCGTGTGGTACTGGATAGAACCTCCTCAAATATGGGATACTGGGATTGTTTGAGGCAGACGACCTACTACGATGATTGCTGCCTGATAGTCATCACATCATTAGCTCTGTAACCAAACGACACATTGCATCCTGTCTCGTCGCGTCTTTCTTCAAGGTAGACACGAACTAGGGCAAAGCAATGGTGTGCAGCCGACTTGCAATCCCCAAGCCCACATCCACCATACACTCGAAGTCGATACATCTTCTTCATGACCCAGCTTCAAGCCAAGTTCACAATGAAAACATGTCAAAATAAAAAATTCCGCCCCCTACGGCCCCGAAGGACAATAGAGCGTAGAACGACTCCGCGATGTGCAATGCAGGCCTTCCACGCTGAACCTGCCAATTCATGATCTGGCCTGTTCGGAACAAGGTAAGTATGAAGAAGAAAAGAAGAAAACAGGCAAAGGTGCGCGACGAGACGCGTTTATATAGGCCAAGGGTGCCTGAGGCTGCCACATGACCAATAAGAATCCAAGGTTAGCTGTCGGGACACGCCCCACTTTGAGATCGCGTGAATGGTCCAGCAACCGCGCTCACTAGGTACCACTTACGAGACAGTTCCTGGATGACGTCCATGGGGAGCTTCATTCACACATCTCTAATAGCCCAACACTCTTCTGTTAAGCACCGACATATATTCCACGCACCAGAGGCTACCACGACTCACTCATATAGAACACGATTAGCTTATTACTACCGTCGGTCCAAGATGACGACTGCCTCGGACATCCTCGACCGATAGCTGTCACCGTCCCGCCACGCATCCCCCGCTAAACCATGGGTCAAGGGTTCTCTCTCGCAACGCCGTCCGTCGGCTCTGCGGGCATCGATGCCTCGGAACTGAGTGACGTACACTATGAGAAGAGCATCGGAAATGCGCGGTTTATGAAGACCATCCGGGGACGGCACGAGAATGGTCTTGTTCTGGTCAAAGTCCTCGTGAAACCGTACGCCGAGGTGAAGCTTGAGAAGTACAAGAAACAGATAATAGGTAAGCTTTGAGCTCTCTATACTTGCATCTTTGCATTTGCTGATTAAAAGCAGAGCAGCGAAAGGCCCTCGCCGACGTACCCAACGCCCTCGGATTCCAGCGCATGATCGAGAGCGAATCAAATGGTTATCTCGTCCGCCAGTTCCTCTATAGCTCGCTCTACGACCGTCTTAGCACTCGACCATTCCTCGAGGACATCGAGAAGAAATGGCTGGCTTTCCAGCTACTCTGCGCTCTTCGTGACTGCCATGCGCGGGATGTCTACCACGGCGATATCAAGGCGCAAAATGTCCTCGTGACCTCTTGGAACTGGCTGTATCTATCCGACTTCTCGTCCGCATACAAGCCTGTTATGCTCCCCGACGACAACCCAGGCGACTTTTCCTATTTCTTCGACACGTCGGGCCGCCGTACGTGCTACATCGCCCCTGAGCGCTTTTACGCCTCTGGGGAGGCACCTCCTCAGAAAGCCAAAATGACTTGGGCCATGGATATCTTCAGCGCTGGATGTGTCATTGCCCAAATGTTCCTCGAATCCGAACTTTTCAGTCTCGCGCAGCTGTACAAGTACCGCCGCGGGGAGTACGATCCTGTCATCACCCATTTGAGTGTCATCGCCGACAAAGACGTCGCCGACATGATATCCCACATGATTCAGCTTGACCCGGAGAAGCGTTACTCGGCCGAACAGTACCTCGAATTTTGGAAGGGCAAAGTCTTCCCACACTACTTTTATAACTTTCTTCACCAGTACATGGATCTCATTACTGATCCATCATCGGGGAACAGCCCCATGTCGGGCGCTCTAAAGAACCTTGGGGAAGCCGATGATCGAATTGATCGCGTTTACTACGATTTCGATAAAATCTCTTACTTCCTTGGCTATCAGCCCGAGAAGGGCACATCAAGCGCTTTGCAACCGACATCCAGACTCAGCCTTTCCCATTTCCCTGTGAAGCTCAGTATACCCAATCACGACCATATCGTCTCCTCCGCTTTAGAACCACCAGAGGACGACGGGACACTGATATTTCTAACGTTGATCGTGTCGCAAATGAGAAATACAGCTCGTGCTTCTTCAAGAATTAGGGCGTGCGATGTTCTCCTAGCCTTTTCAGAACGGCTCACCGACGAGGCCAAGCTAGATAGGGTACTGCCTTATCTAATGACCCTCCTTGTCCCGGACGAGACAGATCTGGTCCTAATTGCCGCCATACGGACAATTACCCAACTTCTACAACTTGTTCAGATGGTCACACCGATCAACTCTCACGTGCTGGTAGAGTACGTGCTTCCTCGAATGGAGATAGCCTTGGGATCAAGGTCGAAAACACCCAGCCCTCTAGTACGAGCGACCTACGCCTCTTGCCTAGGTAGTCTTGCGACTACGGCCCAGCGGTTCCTCGACATGGCATCAAGCCTCCGAGCAGATGGCTCGATACCCATCTCAGACCCTGAAGTTGAGCCCGGAGCGGATGCCAAGGCGAACTTTGAAAGCGTCTTCGATAACGCCGGCCGTCAGCTCTTTGAAGTATTGGAGAGCCACACGAAGCAACTTGTTGAGGACCCAGACATATCGGTTCGCCGAGCATTCCTGGCATCTGTGCCCGAACTGTGCCTATTCTTTGACGACCATTCCAACGACGTGCTCCTTACCCATCTTAATACATATTTGAATGATCGCGATTGGACCCTCAAATGCGCCTTCTTTGACACGATTGTGGGCATCGCCACTTTTATCGGCAGCACGAGTCTCGAGGAATTCATGCTGCCCCTGATGATCCAAGCTCTGACTGATCCCGAGGAGTATGTAGTACAAGCAGCTCTACACTCACTCGCCCAGCTCGCCGCACTCGGCTTGCTATCAAGACCAAAGGTCTGGGAACTGGTAGACCTCATCAGTCGGTTTACAATGCATCCCAATATCTGGATTCGAGAGTCAGCTGCCGAGTTCTTGTCCATGTCAGCCAGATATTTGGAGGACACTGATGTCAGATGCCTCCTGACTCCCCTCGTGAAGTCATTCTTGAAAGTGGACGTCTTATCCGACTTTTCAGAACTGAATCTTCTTGACGCTCTGAGGAGACCGTTATCTCGAAACGTTTTTGACCAAGCCATCACCTGGGCGCTGAAGACAGAGCGTGGGCTCTACTGGAAAGCGCTGCAACAATCTAGGTCCTTGTTCGGTTCTAAAGACTCTTTGATAAGCCGGACATCCCGAGACCTGACAACAAGCTCCATTGGCAGGGTGGCTAGAAATGACGAGGATGAGCAATGGCTGGCGAAACTGAGGAATCTTGGACTCAAGCATGAAGACGAGCTGAAGCTTGACGCCTTGAGGGAGTTCATCTGGCGCTTAAGCAAGATGAAAGCACGCGATGCTTCAAACGCGGATAATTCTAATCCTACGGGTGTCACCTCTCTCAAGACGTTGGGCGTCACCCCACAGACGGTTTTCTTCAACGATGCGCCACTTCGGGACCCGACAGCTGTCGTCAACTTGGACCCTCCAACAGAACCATACACTATTACTGAAGCCCTTATGGACGCTTCGATGACGATCGACGACGCAGCTGGTGGCCGGAAAAGGGTCAGTGCCAACCGTCGGGTTCAAAGTGTTGGGCCTCGCTCGCCACACCGGCTGTTGCCACCGACCAGTGCTGGTCAGAATCACTCGAGAACGCCTTCAACAGTGCGTACGGGAGGCACCGGGGATGACGATGCGTCTTTCCAGGAAGAACCCTATGCCTCTAGGAGAACCGTTCGGAATCAGGCGAGTGCCCTAAGCTTGCTTGACCGCAAAGACAGGAATAAGTCAATTGCACAAACTGGCACTACAGATGCCAATGCATTTGGCCAAGTTGAAGGACCTTTTGTCCAGGCGGCACCTAGCAAAGCGACGTCTTCCGAAGGGAATGAGGACGAGAGTCCACGCCCGAAGATATCACGGCATAGTTATGAGGGCAACGATCCCAGCATTCAGAAAATGCTTGACAACATGTTTGTGGACAACTTCCCCCGAGACGTTATCGAGTTCGGACCTATCGTTACACCAATAAAGAGGAGCAAGGCAAATCGTATTAGTGTACAACCGAGCGAGGACCCTTGGAAGCCTGAAGGACAGCTTGTGGCCACATTTGGCGAGCATAAAGGACCAATCAACAGGGTGGTACCTTCTCCTGATCATGTCTTCTTCGTCACTGGCGGCGATGATGGTACAGTCAGGGTGTGGGATACAGCACGACTGGAACGAAATATCACCCACCGCTCTCGACAGACACACAAACATGGCGATGGTGTGCGCGTGGTCGCTCTCTGCTTTGTCGAGAACTCGCATTGCTTTGTAAGCTGTGCAGTCGACGGCAGCGTCCATGTCGTCAAGGTTGACACAATTTCCTCTAGTGGAGTTATCAAGTATGGGAAACTGCGTGTTCTGCGCGAGTATCAGCTTCCTGACGACGAGTTTGCGGTGTGGTGCGAACACTTCAGACATGACTCGAACTCGGTCCTTGTAATCGCAACGAATCGTTCAAGGATTCTGGGTATTGACCTGAGAACAATGAAACTATTGTATGTACTCGAGAACCCGATTCATCATGGAACGCCTACCTGCTTCTGCGTTGATCGGAAGCGGAACTGGCTCTGCGTCGGAACTTCACATGGTGTTGTTGACCTCTGGGACTTGCGGTTCAAGATGAGACTCAAGGGTTGGGGTTTGCCAGGAAAGGGATCCATTTACAGGATCTGTATTCATCCTACCAAAGGCCGGGGAAAATGGATATGCATTTCTGGCGGAACAGGCCAGGGAGAAGTCACGGTATGGGATCTGGAGAAGACGATCTGCCGGGAAATCTATAGAACTGGCGGCAGTAAGGATGGCCTCAAAGGCTATGAGGCGTGGGACGTTGACGAAGATAAGCGGGAAGGCATGCTTGGGCGATATGCCACCAACATCGAGCCCAACGAGACGGCGAATGCTGATAGAGGAGTCCGAGCGATGATCGTGGGAACAGCGACTACAGATGAATCGAGGGACGTCAGGCACGCCTTCATCGTCACAGGCGGCTCGGACAAGAGGCTAAGATTCTGGGATCTCTCTCGAATGGAGAGCTCCTTCATCTATAGTGGACTCTCACCAGACTCGCCTAAGCCGACTTATACGACGTCGCATCCTACCACGGCGCTGACGCTGAACTCGGAGCGCTTCCCTAGACAAGCCCCAACAGCTCCTAACGCGGGCTCTGGGCCAAAGGCGAAGTCATCTGGTGCGCGGCCGCCACGATCGACAGTTATTTCTCTTCAACAGCAACAGTTGCTGCAGTCGCACATGGATTCCATCCTGGACGTGGCGCTGATGGAGTACCCTTACACCATGAGCATTTCGGTGGATAGGATGGGTGTTGTGTTTGTGTTTCAATAGAGTTGGGACGCAATTGGATGCGTTGCACCGGAGTTCATCAAGAGGCCAAGGGCTAGCACTTTGTAGTTTCATTGGCGTATGACATTGGGTAGAGTATGAATATGATGCACTTGCGAAATATTGACGTATGTTATGGAGGAATGTCCGCGTACTACTGATTCTATGAACTTGATATAACAAATGTTAAAACCCCAATACTAATAATATAGGAATCTAGCTTAATCGGCTTTATATATCCTAAGTAAAAAGTACCTGTCGATGTTGTTTCTGCTGTGAAGTTGCAGTCGATATTTATTTATGTGTGGCTGAATCCCAGGTTGCGGCTTGCCTTTTGACGTTAAGCTCCAGCCACGCATGCGACACCAAAATTTCCCCTCCGCCTTGTCAATCATCAGCCTTGCCATTAAACAAACTGACCCTCCACCGACCTCCCTCGACATCCAGTATCCCCACCACGAGCGTCCCTTCTGAGTACGGCAGAACCATATCTGCGATCAAAACACTATCATATCTGATCCCGAGGTAACGGCCCTATATCCAAGATGCGGCTTACCGCCGACCTCATCCGGGATTCCCTATCCTATCTCAACCCTCTCAAGGAGCGGGAGCTTGATCTCCGAGGTGCGTTTTGAAAAGAGCAGATGCTACACTTTTGATCGTAAGAGCGCAGAGTTGATACAATCGTCTTTGCGGCGTAAACAGGACACCGAATTCCCGTCATTGAGAACTTGGGTGTTGCTGGCGTGAGTTTTACCCTTTGTGCAAACGTCTTATTATGCGGTTAGCTAAGCTTGACATAGCCTCACGACGCCATCGACTTCACCGACAATGACATTCAGGTTTTGGGCAACTTTCCCCTGTCGCCGCGCATAACGACCCTCCTCCTCGCGCGGAACCGCGTCTCGAGCATCCAGCCCTCGGTGGCCAAGGCGATCCCCAACCTCACGAACCTAGTGCTGTCGTCGAATAACCTGGTTGAGCTGGCGGATCTGGACACGCTAGCATCCTTTGTGCGGTTGACGCACCTAGTGCTTGTGGACAACCCCGTCTCCAAGAAGGAGGTGAGTTTGTGCCCAGGACTACCAGGCGGATAACCCCCCCGCTGACCTCGGCGGCTAGAATTACCGATACTGGGTGCTCTGGAGATGTCCGTCGGTGCGATTTCTCGACTACGAAAAGGTGAAGGAGACGGAGAGGGAGCAGGCGCGAGAGCTGTTTGGTACTGCAGAGGAACCTACGGCACTGGCCTCCAAGGTACGACCCCAGGACGCGAGATCTACAAGTCGTGTGAGGCTAATAACAATCATAGATCATGGGCATCAAGACCACCAACTTCAACGTCTCGACCGGCGACTCAGAAGGCCCCTCGAAGCTGTCGCGGATAAAGCTCACGGAAACGGAGAAGAAGCGGTTACAGGAGCGCATCAAGAAGGCGACGAGCTTGCAGGAGATTATTGCACTCGAGAAGGAGCTGAACGAGGGTCGTCTGCCTTCGGGATTCCATGGGGATGCCATGGAGGAATAATTGCATCCATGCTCGATATAGCAGGATGTGGGATATGCTGATGTATCTGGTCACGGCGTGGGGGCATCAGAAAAAAAGATTTTCGTGGAATAGATACACTGTGTTTGCTTTCGGCTGGCTAAGCTTCAAATGACCTCTACGATCGGGGTTTGTGAACTAACTTGCATGTTGACCCTCTCCCTTCTGGCTGATCTGGCCCATAGGATAAAACACAGTCTGCAATTGCTAGCCAGTCATGGTCACATCGCCGTCACGGCCGACCCCTGACGCCTGTCTCATCTCCAGCTCCAGCTGGGAGCCTGGGTCGTCTTGCTTCTCTTCTGCAGGCAGATGGGACCCAGCTCCGGCTGCGTTGCCATTGACAAGTACCTTACTAGTGCCGTTGGCCATGGCAGCGACCGAGGCCTGAGCATTAGTCTCGCCGCGGAGACGTGTCTGGGTTGCCTGCGCGGAGGCCTTGATTTTCTTGTAAGGGACTGTCTTTGGGACAATATCCTCGAGGAACTCGAGGTTGTCCTGGTGCGAGACAGCGTTGGCTGGGGGGTGTTAGCCATGCGCGACACAGCGGAGAAGAAGACTGATCTGACCAACGTCTCTGTACTGAATGTTTCGCCGAGGCTTGCGGTCGAGCTTGGCCTGAGTGTGTGACTCTTCTGCGAGGTGCTGGACAAACATCTCCTATCGAGCGTCAGATGTGTGCCAGCTATGCCAGGGAGTAGAACATACAGCAGCGAGAGTTATCACAAAAGCAGCATTGTTAGAGCAGATGCCAATCTCGGAATCTTGCGCGATGATTTTCTTTACTCTTGAGACTGTCTTGACATTAGGAGCTGGGTTACGAAGCTGGGGATATGGAGGGGACTGTACGTGGGAGCTGAGTTTGACCAGTAGGCTCCTTTCGGGGAGGAATCGCTGCTGTGTTATAGGGCATGATTCTGAGAGGAGAGGGCGAAGTTGTGTCTGTGGGATGATGAGTGCCTGGAGAGGTTAGGATTGTTTACAGTACAAAGAGTGTCGAATGCAAAGAATCATGGAGGAGTAGAGTGCTGAGGACATGAATGATACAAGGGACAAAAGAATAAGACAGCTTGAATATGTGGCTAGAAAACGCAAGAAGATTGAGAGAAAGATGATGCAATAACGACGATTATGAGAGTGTATAGACAACTCGAAAGATGAAAGGCTTCGCCTTGAATAAGAGACCTACCTAATGCTGAATGCTCAGTTGACCTTCAACGGACAGATCTTGCTTTGAATCTCGATGATTAAGACAAGTGTGATGGTAAAGCAGGTATGAAAATACTATGGTATTTCGGTCGAGGTCGTTCAAAATATGTATGAATTAACTAACGTTAGTATTCCCGAGTCAAGTTTGAAGCGTGAATCGGAGGATGCACGCGATGCTGTAACCACTAAACGCGACTCCCCTGTGGCTGGAGACAGCCACATATTGCCCATCGACCTCCAGTGGGCGGGCGCATTATGGCATTGAACTCAACTTCAACCTACCACAAAGCGGTTCAATCCTACGTATACCAGCATAATCCCGCCTCTCGACACCTGTATTGACTCTGCGCGAGCTCAAACCTAGCGATCTCGCCCTTTCCCGCGACAATGGTTGCCCGGCCCGAGCCATGAACCGGCGATTATCATCCTTCAGCCTGGCGCCTCCTCCAGGGCCAGAACGACGTCCCTCGGTGGTCTCCCGTCTGTCGTCGGCATTTACCAATGCAGAGAATGGCGAGATTAATGCAGCCCCTACTGGCGCAGCTTTGATAGAGGAGGAGATTGCAGAGATCAAGAGATATGAGGTAAGCTGTCATCCGTCAAACAAACTCGGGAGCCCATGGCTGACTGGCATAGGACTTTACCACAATAGGTATGCGAAGCGCACACTCTCCGCGATCGATTACGAACCGCGAACCCTCAATACTGATACAGCTTGACAGATTGGGTACAAGATGCGGCGCGTGAGCAGGCCAAGCGCAAGGCCCGCAAGAGGCAGGCAGTCGGTCTATACGATAAGGGCCAGCCCGGCTGGCGATATCAACTGTGGAAGAGCTACGATGCGGCGCAAGCCTGGATTGTGGTGACTATAATCGGAGCAGCGATTGGTCTGAACGCGGCGTTTCTCAACATCATCACCGAGTGGCTCTCTGATGTAAAGATGGGCTACTGCGAGACCGGCTTCTACTTGAACGAGAACTTTTGTTGCTGGGGAGAGGAAAATGGTAAGCTGGTGTTGCGAGCTGATGTTCCCTTTCGGTTTTAACAATTCGACAGGCTGTGAGCAATGGCATAGATGGACAGGCTTCGAGCCCATGAACTATATCATATACTTTGTCTTCGCTGTATGCCTCTACCTGCCCCTTTCTTAAACGATGGCTGACATATCCAGACCCTCTTTGCCTTTGTAGCGGGCACTTTGGTCAAGTCGTTTGCACCCTACGCAGCTGGCTCAGGTATATCCGAGATCAAATGCATCATTGCCGGCTTCGTCATGAAAGGCTTCCTTGGCTGGTGGACCCTGATCATCAAGTCCATCTGTCTCCCTTTGGCCATTGCATCCGGCTTATCAGTCGGTAAAGAGGGCCCCAGTGTACACTACGCCGTGTGTACTGGAAATGTCATCTCGAGACTGTTTGACAAGTACAAGCGCAACGCCTCCAAGACTCGCGAGTTCTTGAGCGCCTCGGCCGCTGCTGGCGTCGCTGTTGCGTTTGGCAGTCCGATAGGAGGCGTGCTCTTCTCGCTCGAGGAGATGTCAAACCACTTTCCCCTCAAGACATTATGGCGCAGCTACTTTTGCGCATTGGTTGCGACGGCCGTTCTCGCAGCCATGAACCCTTTTAGGACGGGACAGCTTGTCATGTTTCAGGTTGAGTACAAGAACGACTGGCATTTCTTCGAGCTACTCTTCTACGTTATCATCGGCATCTTTGGAGGTCTCTATGGAGCCTTTGTAATCAAGTGGAATCTGAGGGTTCAGGCGTTTCGGAAAAAGTACTTGAAAGAGTATGCCATCCTTGAGGCAACCCTCCTGGCAGCAGGCACTGCCATTATCGCGTACCCCAACGCCTTTTTGAGGATCGACATGACGGAGAGCATGGAGATTCTGTTCTCCGAGTGCAAGCAAGGGGACAGTTACCATGGGCTCTGTGACCCTGATAGCCGCTACTGGAACCTCCTGTCTCTCTTCCTAGCCACGGTTTTGCGAGTGTTCCTCGTGGTCGTGTCTTACGGGTGCAAGGTGCCCGCCGGTATCTTCGTTCCCTCGATGGCTGTCGGAGCGTCGTTTGGGAGGACCGTGGGCATCATTGTCCAGCTTATCCATGAAGCCAACCCCTCCAGCGTGTTCTTCTCAGCTTGCAAGCCTGATGAGCCTTGCATCACCCCCGGAACATACGCCCTCCTAGGGGCTGCCGCTGCACTCAGCGGTATCATGCATATTACCGTATCAGTTGTGGTCATCATGTTTGAGCTCACCGGTGCACTGAACTATATCTTACCCACCATGATTGTTGTCGGCGTTACCAAGGCTGTCAGCGAGTTATTTGGCAAGGGAGGTATCGCTGATCGCATGATCTGGTTCAGTGGCTTTCCTTTTCTTGATAACAAAGAGGAGCACAACTTTGGAGTTCCTGTATCTCAGGTTATGAGAACCTCGGTGGTGTCTGTGCCGGCTTATGGACTCACGCTGGGCGAGGTCCAAGGTTTACTAGCCGACGATCGATACCAAGGCTTCCCGGTGGTCGAGGACAAGTACACAAAGGTTCTCATTGGCTACATTGGCAGCACCGAGTTGCGTTATGCCATTGATAAAATGAGTCGAGGAACGCCAGCGGCTGAGACGACGAGGTGTGTATTTGCGCCGTCGTCAACGAATGCCTCGGGGACATCCATGACAACAGGGGCCACGCATGGAGACTCGTCTACTTCTTCTACCCTCGACTTTAGTCGCTACGTCGACTCTACACCCGTCACAGCCCACCCGAGACTGCCTCTCGAGACTGTCATGGAACTCTTCCGTAAGATCGGTCCTCGAGTCATCCTCATCGAGTATCACGGCAAACTCACCGGTCTTGTCACCGTCAAGGACTGCTTAAGATACCAGTTCAAGGTCGAGGCTGCCGAGAACCCCAAAGACGACCATCGCATCAACCAAGGACAGGAGCAGCTATGGAATCTGTTCCGAAGGGTGGGCAACTGGATCTCGGGCAAGGTCTCGACATATTCTGGCGGCCGGATCCGTCTCAGCGATTCGTTGGACGAAGATCGTCCACTCGGAAGGGTGGGGCAAATCCTGGATGGCGACGAGGACGTCGGGGACGAAGGTGTTGAACTGGAGAGTCGGCGGTAGTTTAAGGGCGGGTTCTTAGATCTTGGGTTACTTGATAAGGTAGAGAGAAACGAGGATCTTGCGTTGGCGTTGGTGGATGTAGATCTATCTTTTTGAATACATCTTGAGCGTCATTTCAGATGATATAAACTTTCCGTCGCTATTCTTTCCGCTATTCTCATGGTTATGAACATCTGAACAGCGGATAACGAATATGCCACCAACTACCGTGCTCTCTCATCAGACAAACCCCTCAAATCAATGACATCCTCATCATCATCATCCTTCCTCGTCGGACCATCCTCATCCGTTGGCACAGGAACATAGGCAGGCCCATCTGCCGCCGCCGCAGCACCCGCACCGTTAGCCTCGTCGTTCTTCACGACGATCACGTTACCCACGACGAGAAGCGCAGCACCAGCCCACCAGAGAGGAGGCAAGACCTCGGAGAAGATGACGGCGCCAAGCAGCGCAGTGACCATGAAGTTGGCCGACGTGTTCATGATGGAGACTTGGGTGGTGGAGGTGCCGCGCGAGAGGGCCTTGGTAAAGAGCGTCCACATCTGGAGGATAGTTTGTGAGTCCAAGCTCGTGTGAACAAGCAAGAGAAGGAGACTTACAACGCCGTTGAATGTGAGGTTGAGGGCGAAGAATAGCTGTGGATATGAGCTTTGAAGCAGCATGGGATTAGTGAGTGGGACTTACACCACGGACGACATATTCAACTATGTGCTCAACGGAAGAGAGGCCAAGTATTTGGGCGATCTTGTCGGACAAGGTGGTGGTGAGTTGCGTTGTGGTCCTGATTTTTTTTTAGTACGTGTTCCTCAGCTCGATACTTGTCTAAACAGCCTCATCTGAACTAGAACAGACCCAAAGTAGCTAAAAGAAGAACAAAGGCCCAAAGACGCGATAGCTCAGATAAACGTACAGCTTAGCAAAGACTCCATTGAAAGCAGCACAGGCACCACTCGCAACAGCAAAGAAGATCCACTGCGACTGTGAGCTCGATAGCGGCATCTCGTCCACGGTGCAGGATTGGTCTGCTGTAGAGGGATTAGAAGAAGAAGAAGTTGGTTGTGAAGCTGCGGGCTGGCGTTTACGAAGCATTGCTGCTTTTGATAATGGAGGGTCGGAGGCTTCGGAGAGTGGGCTTCTGAGTGAGGATGGACGACCCCTGATGATGGTGATGGATCTGCCCCAGATAAAGGCTGAGGCTTTAGTGGGGAGAGTGCTGTAGCGCTCGCATAAGGGCGTCAGCCTCATCATGGACGAATCCGGGGATGTCAACATTGAACTTGCGTCATGTTCTGAAATCACAGGGCAGACTACTCCATATCATAATTGCATTTATTCTGGCTGGCATATTTTATAAGAATATCGGGAGCATAGGAATGTCGTTTCCCAGTTCATGGGCCAAATGGCCCCTGTCTCGTCCAAACAATAAACAGCCCAATTGCCTGTCATCCTTGAATATCCATCATGTATTTGTGATTGTGAATCGTGAACCAAACGCCGGCCCAATGCAAAATAAAGCTCATGCCTCCGGCGGTTTCCCAGTCTATAGCCGATATATCCTCGCATCCGTGCGGAAATCGAAAGGTCGCGCTCGCCATGTCTCCGATCAAGGTCCCTCGCCAGGCTTCTTAGCGTTGCAGCTCACGATCTTGACCTTGTTCGCAGTAACAGACTGACTTCCGCTATCCATCTTGAATGTCACATTCTTGATCAAAAAGGTCCAGACTTCGTCGCAGAATCGGTAGGTATCGAGGCTCCCCTACGTGAGCACCAATGGTCAGCTCCATCTCCAACCAAAACGGCGTAGAACACAACCCACCTTGAATTGGAGGCGCGCCTTGACGTTCTTCTGCAGCGCTTCCGTGATGGCCTGGTCAAAGTTGCCGAGGATCTTCATGGCAAGCTGCGGGTTGATGCGTTCATCACTTATGAGATCGTCAAGCGTGTCCGTCAATGCGAGGCCGATGCTGTAGTGAAACGAGGTTAGTTCTGGCTGTCGCAAATAACAGTGCATAGCAACATGGCGCAGTACCTGCTCCGTCGGTACAGCTCGTAGAAAGATTGCGCGCCCGTAGCCATCTTTTCGGTTGTTGAGTTATGTCGGGATCTATTCGTGCGAGACCAAATCGTCTTTCAAGAGCGAGGATGCTTTGTCAAGACCAAGAAGGTTCATGAGACTCGTCTGCCTTGAGGGGAAGCATGCGCACGGCGGGCCATGACTAAGCGCCGCAGCCCGCCTCGCAGCCTCGCATCATGTGACGTCGTACCCAATTATTCCAGTTGCCTGGCCTGGGACACGCATCGCCATCGTGGATCTCATAGCTCCAAGGTACCTCTCGACAGGAGCTCTCGGAAAGCTCGAAAAGAACCACCTTCGCCGACGCCCGCCATCGCCAACGAAATCCCCCGGATCGTCGAAACAACAGCATCAAAGAGCCGCAGCGATGAGTCTCTACTATGGAGTGGGTGGTATTGGGTCGTTTCTGACCGTCGTCTTATTGTGTACGCGCGAAACCCCGTCCATCACCGTCTGGGGATACGATACTCGAGATTAGGATACTTGCTGACAATTGCTGGGAATGTCTAGATATGCTCTTTACTGGTAACGGCGAGTCCTTCGATGTCGGCGCGTTCCTAGAATCCGTTTCGCCGTATGCCTGGGCGAGTCTGGGTATCTGTCTTTGCATCGGTCTCTCAGTCGTCGGCGCCGCATGGTGCGTATCATCAACCTCATTGGATAGCAGTCCACGATCAACGACTCTAACATGTTGCGTAGGGGAATCTTTATCACTGGCTCATCGATCCTCGGCGCGGGTGTCAAGGCTCCTCGCATCCGTACAAAGAACCTCATCTCCATCATCTTCTGCGAGGTTGTCGCCATCTACGGCGTCATCATGGCCATCGTCTTCTCCGCCAAGGTGGAGAGTGTTAGTGGCGCCGAGCTCTACTCTGCCAACTCCTACTACACCGGCTACGCCCTCTTCTGGTCCGGCTTGACTGTCGGCATGTGCAACCTGGTCTGTGGTGTTGCCGTTGGTATCAACGGCAGTGGTGCTGCTCTAGCCGACGCCGCTGATCCTTCTCTGTATGTCGACCCTATCACGATGCTCTTCTGCGGATCGTGCGTTAATGTCCATATAGCTTCGTCAAGATTCTGGTCATCGAGATCTTCAGCTCCGTCCTCGGTCTGTTTGGTCTCATCATCGGTCTCCTCGTCTCCGGCAAGGCTTACGCGTTCGGCAAGAATAACTAAACCCCCGTTCGTGCGTATTCCTTAGACATGGATCAAGTCCTGCTGCCTCGCAGCCGGCGTCGACTTTGTGTTCCACCAGAGATGGAGCGCGTGTATGCATTGCGCCAATAATATTTGGTCAGGCGTTTGGAAGAATGGCTCGGGTGGATGCGTTTTGGCTGTACCAGTATCCTTTGGAGGCAGAAGTGTACATCACGAGGTGGATTTAACACAGTTATAAAATAGGGGTTATGTTCAGGCAGATGTGCCTTAGATGCTTTGATCAATCATAAGTTCTTATGACATTGGACGGTTTGGGACAATATGCCAACTAACTCGTTGCAGCTCAGAGATCCCCTCTCACTAGACACTGTAGAGGGAGTTCATCAATAATACATCCACCTTTGTGCCCTTCTCTAGCTTGCCCTTCCCACTGGGTAGGCACACCAATGCATTCGCTGACCTCAGACTGCCTACCTTTGAGCTGCGTTGTCCGCCAGTACTAGTGGCTGAGAGAAACCCGTCCTTGTTCACCGTCACAACTGCCCGGTGATACTCTGGCCGAGGATCCAGCGGGAAGTCATGGGAAACAACAGCCGGGACCTTTGGAAGACCAACTGGCGAAACACCAGACAGCTTGTGAAGCGAAGGCAGGACGAACAGATGGAAGGTGACGAGGGCGGATGCTGGGTTGCCGGGCAGTGAGAATATGACCTTGGACACCCGTTTCCCCGAGTTATCCTTGACGGGCACCGTGGCAAAGGTCGTTGGCTTCCCAGGCTTCATCGCAACCCGTCCAAAATGGATGGTGCCGCCCAGAGTACGCTCGATGGTGGGCTTAAGGAGATCCAGCTCGCCCATGGAGACGCCGCCAGTCGTGATGAGTATGTCTGCTCGACGAAGTCCATCTCGGAGAGTCTCCTCGAGTGAGCCGGGCTTGTCGCTGGCAATGCCGAGATCCACGACGTCAAATCCCCATTCTTTGGTGGCTGATATGAGCGTGATGCGGTTTGTATCGCGTACCTCGCCCAGTTTCAAGCCGCCCGGGCGACTGTACTCGACAATCTCATCGCCAGTGGACAAGACGCCCACCACCGGCCGGCGATAGATCTTTGCCTCTGAAACGCCGACAGCAGCGAGAAGGCCGATTTCACCACCCACTCCGCTGATCATTTCGCCCTTGTTGAGGATAACGGAACCCTCTTTGATGTCACTACCAACCTCACGGATATTCTCTCCCTCCTTCACCCCTTCGACTTGGATCTCCACCTCCTTCTCCTCCTTACCATCGTCCGACATTGTCTTGAGAACTGTATCTTCTACCATGACGACTGTGGTGGCACCAGGAGGTAAAGGCGCGCCGGTAGTGATCCTGGCGAGCTCCCCTTCCTTCAGCGCCCCAATCTCTCCAGGTGCAGCATGAGATACGGCAGTGACAGGGAAGACGCCTTTGAGCTCACCATTTTCAGGGGCTACCACGGCGTAGCCATCCACGATGCTGGCGCGGAAGGCAGGGACGTTCTCTCTCGCTCTCACGTCCTCGGCCAGTACTGAGTTGATTATTGACTGATCGACTTGCGCTGTTATGATGTCTGGGTCAGGGGTGTGCTCGGCGATTAATGCTAGGGCTTCGTCTACAGGAAGCATCGGGTAAGGAGATTCACGATGTCGACGTGAGGGACCCAGCGCAGGATCGTTGGATAGAGCAGAAGTTGGGGCTGTATGTCTGACAAGACTGCCATGTCCGTGGCCATGGCCGTGGCCGTGATGATGGTGGCAACCATGTCCTTGACTAGTAGACTGAGCTTTTCCACCAGCAATACCTGCATCCTTTTCCAGCTTCTTGACTCCACCAGAGTGAAGAGCTCTCGAATTGGCCCCCGAGGCCTGGAGGCAAGCATGTGGGAGGGTCTTGATGATAGCCTGGAGGTTTTCCCGAGCACCCTTGGGTGAGCCGGGTAGGGTGATGATGATGGACTGATTGCGAACTCCAGCAACTGGACGTGACATCATTGCGACTATTTCTATAGTCAGTTTGGGTTTCAGTTGCGACAGGCTCTTAAGGTAACAGACACGGGGTGACTGCCAGAGAGGCAGCAAGCATTCCGTGTACCAGACCAGGAGCTTGCTTGTGCAGCAGAGGAGTAACCGCCTATCGTTGAATCAACATCATATAGTTTTATGATAAGTCCACGAGCCCTACCTCTGGCGTACCGTCTCCAGTTGCAAAACCAGTGCCGCCGGTCGTGACGATAAGATTGATACCGTCTGGTCCGTCAGCCCAAGCTATTACCTGCCGTTGAATCGCGAGTACATCATCGGCGACTATTTTGGTGTATTGAACCTCCCATTTTCCATCGCCTTCATCCTTTAGCACCTGAGAGAGAATAGGACCTGAAGCATCTGCAGACGGATCCTGGGCGGCTGTGGTTGACACGATGAGGAGGGCGGCCTTGAGAGGATCCGAAGCCATGGCGAAGCACAATGTTGAATGACAACCATAAAAGCCTTCCCAGTGAGTTGAGGGGTCTCTTGTGAGTACTAAATGAGTTTCTTGAAATAGTTAAAGAGATGTCTGAAGCAACGTGAGGTTGCCAGTGATGAATTGGTTATCATCAAGATGGCGGGGGACGCTCCCGGGTGTAGCGTTATGTGGGTCCATCACCGAAGCCAGTTTAGCACTCTCAAGCTCTGCTTTCTCAGCTTTCAAGATCAAACCTCCAAGCATCCTCATAAACTTCACTCGTTTCTCTCACAGAGTCCAACCATCATGGTACGCATAAAGGAGAGATATCTTCTCGTCAACATCGTATATCCGCCCGACACGTCTAAGGTAGCCAGGTCCAACTTGCCGAACCTGGTTGTTCATCACCAGCCAACCATCGAGAAGCTCACGCCTCAGCTGCTGCTCAAGGGTATCCGGACTGAGATCACGACATTGTTCGGCGACTATGGATCTGGCGCACTAGCAAGTCTTTCAGGTGAGCAGTCCTTTTGAGTTAAACGACGTCGCTTGTTCTTACACCCCGTGCCAGTGAAATATCTCTCCCTGGCTACTTCAACATTCATCCTACGATGCTCTAGAGCTCACTATCAGATGCTCTGGTCGGCTCTGACTTTCATGGACCACGTTCCCGTGAGAGAGGGCAGACCGTGCATATTTCGCGTCGTGCGCGTCAGCGGAACAATCCGCAAGGCTGAAGAGGAGGCTATTCGCCAGGCGAAGAGACTCATCCTCGCAGCAAAGGAAGAGACGGGCGCGAGATCATCACTCACCAGCACACTCCAGGACCAGGACGAAATGGTCCTCGACATTACAGACGACTCAGCCGATGAGGATATGAGCGACGCAGACGGCTGAGCGGGTATCATTTCTTTCTAACTACCTTGATCCCACTATCCGTTGGTACCGACATGTCCCCGAAGTCTGGGTCCATGCCTCCCGCTGGAGCAGCAGGCTGAGATTGCTCAATGTCCATAGCCTGTTCCTGCTGTTTGCGGGCTTGTTCTTCCTCGGCCTCGCGTTCCAGCTGATCATATTCCACCTTTTGGTCGATCCAACGCTCTTGGATATCTTGCACGTCCAGCATAGACGACTCACTCCTCATTGTCACCGCCCAGATTGTATCATTGGCTCCCTCGGCACCGCCAAAGACATAGCCACCGGCGCGATCGATCACTCGAAGAATGTGCATCATGCTTTTCTTGTTCTCGACAGCCAACACCTCATACCGCACGAGGCCATAACTCTCAATCACTTGCGCAATCGCTTCATTGAGCTTGCCAAACTTTTCGCTCCTTAGGACAGGCGATTCGGCCTCTAGATGGGGTGTCAAATATGTCAGGTCGTCGACGTCGGTGTAGTAGTCGAGATTAAATGGAAGATCCTCGTACTCGGAGACCTTGTCGATTTTTGAGAGGATATTCACGTGTGGCATATCCATCTGGATCATGGCTCGGAGGGAAAGTAGGACGTTAGAGACGTATAGTGAGGGCTGTGTGAGGCAGAACGAGTCCGAGAGGTGAACGCAGACGAGCTATGAGCGGTTAGCAACCTCCGAGGTTTGAAAGGTAAAGCAAACAAACCCTGAAGCCCATCTTCTGCAGTTTGTAAAAGATATTTCGTAGCGAGTTGTGATGCGTGTATAATTCCACCTGTCCAGGGCAGTCGAATAGAATATAATCCTCGCCAAACTCCTCAAGTCCTTCTTGCAACCACTCAAAGTTGTGCTCCAGCTCCTCCAGAGCATACAAGATGCCGCCGTTGGGTCCTAGCTTGTCATCTTTCATGATCTCCTCGAGTTTGACCAGGTTGCGAATGTCGAGCGCGGCGGGATAGTTTGTGTGGTCGTTGGCCGGATCAAGATTCACGACGGAGCATGCACGCCCAATGGCGCCCAGGAACTGGTGCACTGAGCCGTTTAGTACGAATTTTAGTAAAGTGAAGCTTGTCAAAGACTCACTGCCATCGCAATATGTACTCTTTCCAGAGCCGGGGCTGCCGAGGACGAGTTGCGCAAAGGGCATCTGGAAAGTGGTCGTAAAGTCTTGCTCAAGAGGTCATGATCGAGCGAGACGTAGGCGCAGGACGAGGCGGGTTGGCGCAAGGAGAAACAGGCTATCACCGTCTGTTTCAGCGGCCAAAGAGTCTGGTCTAATGCTCACGCTATGTGATCGTCAAGAAAACGTGGGATCTTTTGTTTCTTCGCAGCTAAAAAGAGGCCTGATTACGGAATAATAGAAAGTGACGGCAGCGGGCAGACAGCCCCTCCACGCAACACATGGGCACTTCCAGTGGCTGGTGGGGGTGGCCGGCCAAACCTCGGCAGTCAAGCTCCCCTGGAGCTTCTTATCACAAGCTAAAAGCTGGCAGCAGCCACGCGGACTCTTTTTTCCCTTTCCACAATAAAACCTCGTCGCCTCCAATTTCCTCCCTTCTCCAACCCCCCTCCGCATACACGCGGCTCTTCACCTCCATGATGCTACGCAATGATGCGCAGCAGCCTCATCTTCAGCCATGGCATCTGATCCGTCAAATGCCGCCCGCGCGGCCGGCGTTGTCTCTGAGAGCGTCGCCCATGCCCTCAGTAGCTCCTCTGCAGCTTCGGTTCCCTCCCTCTTGAGCACCGTCCCCGCTTCAGCCGCCCAAGAACCCTCCAGCTGGCTTGGTTTCTTTGGTTGGCTGATATGGTTCACCTTCCACATCGTCTCGACTATTCTCTACTGGGTGATTCGAATTACGACGATTAATACCCCTTCCTTTCTGTACCACCTGTTTTCGACAAGCTGGACAGTCACTATGAATGCCACCACGCTCATGTTCATCCTGGCGGGCGTTGTCTCGGCTGTTAGTTGGGTCGTCAGGTACCGCATTCTCAACATGTACTCCCGTCTGCCGCCGGAGCCACAGCGCAAGGAGCCGGAGATCGACCTGTTCCCGGACACTCATGATGATGGCACCAAGTCGGGCCTGGCAAACTACTTGGACGAGTTCTTGAGTGCCATCAAGATATTCGGTTACCTCGAGCGTCCAGTCTTCCACGAGTTGACCCGAAGCATGCAGACAAGGAAACTCATTGCTGGGGAGACCATCAATCTTGAGGAAGAAAAGGGTTTCTGCATCGTCGTCGACGGACTGGTGGAAATCTTTGTCAAGTCAGGACGCGGGCCTCGTGCAGCTGCCGCATCAAGGGGAAACATCGACCTTGATTCATCTGATGAGGATGAGGTCGCCCCTGGCCAGCAAACGTACCAACTGTTGACAGAAGTCCGCAACGGTGCTCCCATGTCTTCCCTTTTCTCTATCATGTCTCTGTTCACAGAAGACGTGAAGTTGCGGTCAAACGAAGATGATTCATCTGACCATCCCAAGAGCAGCGGACTGAGACATCCGACCTTCTCAAAGGATCACATCTCTCGCGTCCCTTCTGACGTTCATATGTCTATGCCAGGCACTCCCCATACCCACGATGGTATTGACTCAGACGCGAAGAAACAAGACGGGCTCGGAAATACTGGCTTTGGCAAGGCGGCGACTGCCGCCATTCCGCCTATGTCGCTTGATGGGTCTAGTCCTCCATCTGAAACAAGACCGCCCATGCCTAGAAGGGCGACATCTGGCTCAGCCCATCCCGATATTATTGCTCGTGCCACGGTTGACACAACCATTGCAATCATTCCCGCGAGTGCCTTCCGACGCCTCATCAAGATCTACCCAAAAGCAACCTCGCACATTGTTCATGTCATCCTCTCAAGATTCCAGAGAGTCACACTCTCTCAAGCTTTCAACTATCTTGGGTTGACTAGCGAGGTGTTGCAGACTGAGAAGAGCATGATCAAGTACACCATGTGCCAGCTTCCCAACATATTGCGTGGTGATGCGCTGGCACGGTTGAAAGAAAAGTTTAACCGGGAGAGAGAACGCACAGGAGAGGGAGAAGAGACGAAGGGAATTGCCCTCCACAACTCTGCTGCAACCCGCCGCCGAAGGTCAAGCACAACTCTCCGAAAGGAAGCTGTATTGCAATCTATGACCAAGCAACGGCCGTCTTCAGTAGTCACTAGTACCATCGCGCCGCCTCGTGAGCGTACTTCACCACATACTCCAAGCCCAGGGGACTTATTAGCCAACATTCAACTGGCGCGCGGTGCCGGGCCCTTATCTCCCGGAGCTGCGATACGACGTCAAGGCACAAATCCTATGGACGATCGATTCTTCAACGATCCCTTCGATTCGAGAAGACATGGTCGCATGACCATGGACGCGCGAGAATCACTCGACGAGGACAATGTCTTCCGTGCTTCCATTTTGGAGTGCATGTTCAAGTCTCTTGGCTTGAACTCCAATGGAAGTGCGTCTCGAGAACCAGAATCCATGGAAGGCTCCCCTAGGCTCGTATCTTTGGATCAACGGCGATCAAAAGCGTACTATGCACAAAACAATGCTTTTGGTTTTATGGGCCCCTACGACGGCTCGGTTGATGGAGAAACCGAATCGGTGACATCTGGTGGACATGCTCTTCACGCTCCGCCTAACGCTCAAGCCTTGGCCCATGACATGAAGGATGATGTCGAGATTGTCTTCTTTCCCAAAGGATCCGTACTCGTGGAGCAAGGAGAAAGGAATCCAGGCTTGTATTACGTTGTGGACGGTTTTCTGGATATTGGCACGACTGGCGATGAGGACACGCACAATATTCTGCAGTCGAACGAGTTTGACTCGTTCCAAGAGCAACCTTCGTCACCAGATCCGTCCGAAATGGGGTCGTTCCCAAACCTGGCACACACCGAAGCTGCACGGGATCGGGTGGAAACACAGAAACCGTCGCCAGCGAAACACCGGAGAAGCATCGCTCTCGTAAAGCCTGGAGGCTTGGCCGGGTATATTGGAAGTGTCTCATCATACAGATCCTTCATCGATGTTGTTGCAAAGACAGATGTCTATGTTGGCTTCCTTCCTCGAATTTCCCTCGAACGAATCGTTGACCGGTATCCTATCGTTCTTCTCACCATGGCCAAGAGGCTGACAAACATCCTTCCTCGCCTAATTCTGCATATCGACTTTGCTCTGGAATGGGTTCAGGTCAATGCAGGACAAGTGCTATTCCACGAAGGTGATGAAAGCGAAGCCATTTACATCGTTCTCAATGGGCGCCTGCGTCTCGTGCAAGAACGCAAGGGGGGCGGCGTGACTGCCCGGGCCGAGTTTGGACAGGGAGACAGCGTGGGCGAGCTCGAGGTGCTCACGGAGACGGCTCGTCCTGGAACCCTGCACGCCATCCGAGACACAGAATTGGTGAAATTCCCTCGGACCCTTTTCAACAGCTTGGCCCAGGAGCATCCGAACATTACCATCAAGATTTCCAAAATCATAGCATCGCGGATGAGGGCGGTGATTGACGACACAACCAAGTTCTCCAACAAGGATGCGGGCACGGGTCCCAACACTCTGATGCGGAAGTCGACCATGAACCTTCGAACAGTCGCCATCCTGCCTGTGACGGCAGGGGTGCCTGTCATTGAGTTTGGTAACCGGCTCATGAATGCCCTTGCCCAGGTTGGCCCGGCAAACGGGGCCACGTCTTTGAACCAGGCCGCGATTCTCAACCACCTGGGTAAGCATGCCTTCAACAAGATGGGGAAACTGAGACTTTCTCAGTATCTTGCAGATCTGGAAGAGAAGCATGGCCTGGTTGTATACATTGCAGGTAAGCATCACGTCTTGTTAACATCTCCTCCAAGCCTTATATGATGAGAAATCACAAATCCCCAGAGGCAACGCCGATGCTGGTTTTTTATACTCTAATTTTTTCCTGACTATTTTACCCTTTACCATATCACTTGAACTCTTATTTTGGGAGCCCAAGCTAACGGTGCGCCTTGTCGCTAGATACCAATGTAAATTCGCCATGGACACAAACTTGCATCACGCAGGCTGACAGTATTCTCCTGGTTGGACTCGCTGAAGGCTCACCAGCCATCGGAGAATACGAGCGTTTCATGCTTGGGATGAAGTCGACGGCGAGGAAGCTCTTGGTGTTGCTGCATACTGAACGCTACTCGAGGCCTGGCCTGACCCGAGCGTGGCTTCAAAACCGTGTGTGGATCAACGGTGGCCACTACCACATCCAGATGGACATAAGAACAAACGTGATACCTGTGCATGCCCCATCCAAGAAGCTTGGCCAAGCACTCAAAGAACGTGTCCAGGTCTTGCAGGCCGAAATTCAAAAATACACGTCCCGCAAGGTGCATCACACGCCATATTACTCGCCCGATTCACCTTTCAAAGGGGACTTTCACCGACTGGCCCGTCGCCTCTGTGGAAAGTCGATTGGTCTGGTGCTTGGCGGAGGCGGTGCGCGAGGGCTCACGCAGATCGGCATCATCAGGGCCATGGAGGAAGCCGGGATACCTATCGACTTGATTGGTGGCACGTCGATTGGCGCTTTTGTCGGAGCTCTCTATGCTCGGCACGCAGATATTGTGCCCATGTTTGGATTTGCCAAGAAGTTCGCAGGGCGCATGGCCAGCCTGTGGCGGTTCGCATTGGATCTGACCTACCCATCGGCATCATACACGACAGGCCATGAATTCAACCGTGGTATCTTCAAGGCATTTGGCGACACGCAGATGGAAGACTTCTGGCTCGAGTACTACTGCAACACAACCAACATCAGTAAGAGTCGGGCAGAATTCCACACAAGCGGATACGCTTGGAGATATATTCGCGCCTCGATGTCGCTTGCAGGTCTGCTTCCCCCATTGTGTGACGAAGGCAGCATGCTGCTCGATGGTGGCTACGTGGACAACCTCACAGTATCGCACATGAAAGGCCTCGGAGTGGACATCATCTTTGCGGTCGATGTCGGGGCGTTGGACGACGACACGCCGCAAACGTATGGCGACTCACTCTCGGGAGCATGGGCATTTGTCAATAGATGGAATCCTTTTTCAACGCATCCCAACCCGCCAACACTGGCAGAAATCCAGGCTCGGTTGGCATATGTCTCCAGCGTGGACGCACTGGAGCGAGCCAAGACGATGGCGGGATGCATCTACATGCGACCGCCGATCGATGACTACGGGACCCTTGATTTCCACAAGTTTGACGAGCTGTACCAGCTGGGATACAAGTATGGCCAGGAATTCTTCCATACGATGAGGGAACAAGGGGTTCTGCCTCTGGTAGAAGAGACGGAAGCTAAGAAGGCATTGCGACGGACAATGGCGCCTAGACGAGCGAGCATTTGATTGTTGGCAGATGTGGAAGTGCTGTAGACGCAATACGGAATAGATAGTTTCCCAATAGAAAGCGTTCAAATGAATCAATAATATGAGACGCCCTCAAGGTCACCTGATGAGTCGTATGCAGCAGCATTGCGCGAATGCATGGCCGACGTCAACGGTGACATCACGAAGCAGGGCCTCGGAATAGGGCCCTGGCCACGTCGGCAGCCAACTGCGTCACCCAAGCCCTAACGGCCAGTAGCGACATGGTTAGAAGGCGATGAGGCTCGAGGAAAGAGAGGCATTCAAGCGGGCATTGCGGGGGCGGCGAGCTGTGGAATACAGGGTCTCCCTCTTTTGAAGGCCGTCAATATCATTATTACTCCGTACACAGATGAGGTTGGACCGATCTCCTTAACAACTAGGGCCGATCGAGTGTCGCAGATCAGAGACGTATGACATAGCTTGATCTGAGATATATATATATCCCTTTCGGTCATTTGTGTTGTTGCGTCGACAAGGCTCAACAACTATATCCCTCTACACATCATGGCAAGACGTGATACCGCCTCAGAGCCTCCCCGAAGCCATCGCCATCAATCTTCGCGGCACGCGCAGCAAGAACCGCCTCCGCACCGCAAAAGGCCTCTGCCGCAGCAAGAATGCGGCTTCGACTGGACGCCCGGCATCGTCCTCGGCCTCCTCGGGGCGCTGACAATTCTCAACTACGACTTTGACAAGTATCGAAAGAGACACGACGGGCACGAGAGGGCGCGCCGCAGGGAGAGGGATGGGGACAATAGCTCTGAGAGCAGTAGGGGGAGGAGACGACACAGATCGAGAAGCATGTATCAAGATGACGACGAGGATGAATACTACACTCATGGGGGAGGCAGGAGGTTTAGTCGATGAGAAACGAAGAAACTATGCGTTATGAAAGGCGAATACAGGAGAACATGTGGGAACAATAACGACAACGGAAAGGGTAACAAGGTCAGGCGTCTTATATCCAATATCTAACTATGTATAATCTCGGTCAAATAAATCTATGAGAGATTCCTAACTTATGTGCTCATCCACCATCGCCATCGCCGCGATATTCTCACTTATATTCTCACTTACACCTTATTAGCCATCTCGGCCTCGGCTCTCTCAACCAACACGTCAAACACACGCTGCACATGCTCCTCCTGCACGCGCTGCACACCCGTGCACACGCGAATGGCAAACTTGCCGTTGACGACGGTGGCCGTCAAGAAGAACTCGCCTGCCGCATTGATAGCCTCGTACACTGCCTCGGTGCGCTGGTTGATCTCCGTCTCATCCGCCCCGTTCACGCGCAACGTCACCAGGCCGAATCGCGCCGGGGTGAAGATTGTGAATATGTCAGGCCGCGAGGCGATCTTTGCCTGCAGAGACTCGCCCAGCTGGACGCCGTTCCGGATGTGCGCCTGCAGACCCTTGACGCCGAAGCTTCTCAGGACGCACCACAGCTTGAGCGAGCGGAAGCGGCGGCCCAGGGGGATCTGCCAGTCGCGGTAGTCGGTGACGAGCTCGTCCTCGCTGAACTGGTTGCGCAGGTAGGGGGCCTTGATGCTGAGGGCTTGGATGAGCCAGGCGCGCCGGCGGACCCAGACGGCGGAGCAGTCGAAGGTGGTGAGCATCCACTTGTGCGGGTTGAAGTTGAAGGAGTGGAAGGATGAGAAGGGCACGGCGAGGTGCTGGTTCTCCTCGAGGAGGAGGGCGGAGCCGGCGTAGGCGGCATCAACGTGCACCCAGATATCCTCCGGCGTGTCAAACGTCGGCTTCAAGGCCTCTGCGATGCCGGCAAAGTCGTCGACGGCGCAGACGTCGGTCGAGCCGAGGGTCGCGGTGAGGTAGAAGGGCTCGAGGCCGCGGGCGCGGAGGGCGGCGAGGGTCGAGGCGAGGGCGGCGCCGGTCAGGGAGAAGCCATCGTCTTCGGACACGGGGACGGTGGCGAAGCGGACGCCGAGGATCTGGGCGGCTTTCTTGGTGCTCGAGTGCGCGCCTGAGCTGCCGAGCGCGACGAGCTTGCTCCGGTGCTGCCAGAGGGCATCCTCCTTTTCCTCGCTGTCTTCGGGGAGATGGGCGGTGACGGCGGCGAGGTACTTATCACGAGCAGCCACCATGACAGTGAGGATGGCCTCGCTGGCACTCCCATGGAGGACGCCCCCGCCGTGTGTAGAGCCGCCGCTGAGGAAGCACTCGGGCAGAGCCAGGGCCTGGGCGAGCCAGTCCATGACGATGGTCTCGAGCTCGGTGACAGCAGGGCTGCAGATCCAGTTGAAGTGGGCGCCGTTGAAGGCATTCGAGTACAGCTCAGCCAGCGCGGCCGGGTAGCTGCTCGAGCAGGGGAAGAAGGCCATGAAGCGCGGGCTCGCCCAGTGGGTTATCCCGGGGAAGATCTTGGACTGGATGTCGTCGTGGATGGCGGACCATGGCTCGGGGTCTGCGGGCGGCGCCGAGGGGAGGAGGGGGCGGAGATAGCCTGGCTTGACATCGGAGACGACGCGCTGGGAGGAGACGCTGTCCTGGTAGTCGGCGACTGGCTCCCGAGTCAGTTTCTTTGGTGTTGGTGTTGGTGTTGAGGCTTCTGCTGCGAGGGGCCGAGTCGAGTGCGGGGGAGGGAGGGGCTTGGGCTGAGCATCATGACTTACTCTCGTCAATGGCCGCTTTGGCCGCTTGGCGAAACTCTTGCGAGTCCATTGTGCACCTCTTTTATAAGATATATCCTGGGAGGGAAAGGTTGTGTTGAGGAGTATCGTTCGTCGGTGTTGCCACTCTTTTTTTTTT
>JADDON010000104.1:0-33509 GCA_017140175.1 Fusarium staphyleae
AAGGACCAGCTCCCCGAGGACGAAATCTACGTGCCCCCCGCGCATCAGCCCATCAACCCGGAGGACGAGGACGACGTGGTGCCCGACCAGCACGCCGCTTTTGGCATCCAGCGCGCCACCCAGCGGTCAAAGGAGCCTGCGTGGAAGGACCTCGGGCTCGCTGAGCTCATGAATAAGGGGCCCGGGGCGGGAAGCAGCGCGAAGCCCAAGGGGGCGGGGAGGGCGCTGCCGAGGTGAGGGTGTGGACATGGTGTGTTTAAGCAACGGCGCTGGGGAGTTTTGGTACACGGGTACGAGTAGATTCCATTTAATATCATGATTCGCCTCTTCAAATAGGGCAGTATGGTATCAGACATATTACCAGGCAAACACAAGATCTGTTCCCAGCTCTGACAGTCCCATCCCCTTAAAAATTCCCAACTCCAAAACTCCAGTCCTTAAACATCACGCCCACCCTAAGTTTTGCCCAGGAAGCCTTCTCTCTCCAAGACCTCCGGTCGGAACTTGACCAGAAACACCGTCTTTCCAGGCCACATGTCGCCCTCAGCCACAGTGTGCGCCGTGACCTTGGCCGGGAAATCAGCCCCGTCACAAACACCCTCGACGACGCCCGCGACAAAGGCGGCGCAGTTGAGCTGGCTCATCTCCTTGGGCACGCTGATGTACTGGTTCACGAGCGGCTCGTTGTCAATGATCATGTACTCGTCAGGCGTCTCTGGGTTGGCCGACTTCTCGAGGCGGTCCGCCTGCCGACCGAACAGGTGCTGCCACACGTTCTGCTTAATCAGGTGCAGCAGGGCTATGATGCTCAGCGGCCGGAGCTGCGTGCGGACCGGTTCGCGGAAGAGGAGGAGGTCGAGGAGTTTCAGGCCGATGGAGTGGCCCTGGAGGTTGAGCCTAGGTACGTATTAGCTACCATCGTCCATGACAGTGTCCGTTCTTGCGTACCGCTGCTCTAGCTCCTGGATGCCCTTTACGCGCCGCTGCGCATACGTCACCATCTCGCCAAACAGATACGCAAAGCTGGCCTGGCTCAGCTCGGACGTTTTTGTTCGATTCAGCGGGCGGTTGTAGATGGTCTTGCCCGTGCTGGGATATCGCAGGCCAGGCTCCTTGCTGCCGCCCGCGGGCGCGCCGGAGCTGGGTTGGAGGTTGCTCATGCTGCTCGTCGCTGGCGGTGGAGCATGTCGCAGCTAAAAAATTCCCTTCTATGCGCTCGCTGGAGGTGGTGAGTTGTGATGTGGTTTTGTTCTCGGGTGTCGCACGTGTAAACGTGGGCTTGGGGAGACTTTGGGGTGTGCAAGGTGAGATGCCGGTGTGGGGTCCGGAGCTGCTTGACCGAGCTTCACCGAGATCTCTCCTCTTTCACGGTCGAACCACGCTCGAACATGATATACTACATACAGTATATATGTTAGTTGCATACCTCAACTTGGATAAGTAATTAACTAGCCGATTCAACTCATGATAAACAGAATATCAATATCCTTACTTCAGGATGTCTAGTCGCATCGTAGGGATCAAATCATGCTATGCAGTCTCCTAACCTATCCTTTTTTCCGCTCTACATTCCTATCACCAATTTTCCCTTTCTGTACTTGACAACTCCATTACTACTATCGTAAGACTCGGCGTCAACCCTCACTGAACAGTAACAACCTTTGACTTGACCTCTTTCTGCTTGATGGTCGCCTCGATCCACCCGGCAGCATCCTCCACTGCCTTTCTTGGCTTCTTCTTACGCTTGAGTAAGAACCCCTGAATTTCGGCTGGCGAAAATGTATCCTCGGGAATCAGCTGTCCAAACTCCTCCGAGGCCTTCTTGAGCTCTTCTATCGAGAGATCCAGCTCCGCATCCTTGCTCTCTATATGACCGGTGATGCTGCCATTCTGGCCGGCCAGCTTGAGAGAAGACCGCGACTTGGGTGAGACCTCATACATGCGGTAGAACAGCTCCGTCGCCTGGGTGCTCGTGGCGTTCTTGAAGCTGACTTGGACGTCGACACGCCCGGGTCGGATCAGGGCTTCGTCGAGGGACTCGGGCTTGTTGGTTGTCATGATGAGGATGCGGCCCTCATGAGACGCAACGCCGTCAATGGCGTTGAGCAGGCCAGAGAGTGAGATGCTCTCCACAGACAGGATATTGTTAGTAGTCCTGCTTGAAGATCCTTTTCCTCTGCCTCTTTTTCTGTACTTTCTCTTGCGTCTCTTCCGATCCTCAGACGAATCAGTGTCGCTGTCGCTGTCATCGCTGTCGGTTGTGTCATCCTTTGGCTTTTTACTCTTCTTCTTCTTTTTCTTCTCCTTCTTTTCTTCTATTTCCTTGTTTGCTTCTCCATCTTTAGTTGTCTCTTTAGCGTCTTCGTCCTCTTTATCCTCTTCCTCATCGCCAGATCGACGCAGGCCGGCGGTATCGATGTCCTCGAGAAGGACAACACAGCGACGAGGCAGTCGAGTGAACAAGACAGCTAGATCCTCCTCGCTCACTGTTGGATCCTGCAGGCTGATAACGTAGATGTCGATACCAAACACACCGGCTAGCGCAAAAGAGAAACTGGTCTTTCCAGTGCCGGGTGGGCCGTGAAAGAGATAACCTCGGCGGAGGGGAATCCCGCGAGAAGCGTACCACTTGGGTGTCGATGGGTGCAGGTAATCGTTGATATCTTTCAGAATGTCGCGCTTCTCTTCATTCTCAAGGACAACTGTGCGCATCGGTCTGATGGGCCGGCGAGCAACTTGATTCCACATACTCCACGTATCACGGCGATTCTCTTTTGTTCTGGGACGGTAGATGGTAGTCTTTTGGCGGGTGTCAAGGAAGTATGACTTTTTCGCATCTGCGAGGAGTTGCTTGATGGGTTCTAAGACTTTATGAGCATTTGGTTGTGCAAACAAGGCTGGGGACGGCATACCGATAGATCGACCAAAGCAGGATATCCTCAGTTCCTCTACATCTTTCTGGCCTGGCCAGCCGTTACTGTTCTGGACGGACTGTTTCTGTCGGTAGATTTTAAAGTACTTCCCATTGTGATAGAAGCCCGTGGATCCCATAGCCGGGACATAACGAGGGCCCTGGTCAGGTCAGCATCTTGCGTACAAATCAGGGGAGAGCGTTTGATGGACTAACACATCGAGCCGCCTGGCTAGCAAAGTTGAGATACTTTGGAGAATCATCTCCATCTTCGACGCTCCTGACCTCCAGAGTCTGCGCCGAGTCCTCCTCGTCCCAAGCACTCTTCCAGACAGTCTGCGCTGACAAGTGACGATTCCTTGTGATGTCTTCCCGCTCAGAAAGAAAGAACATGAAGTGATCGTAGATCTGATCATCCTCATTGACAAACATAACGCAGCGCAGATACTGGCTAATGAGGCCATCGACGGTATCGTAGACCTGGTCGAACAGCTTCGAGAGGCCCCAGAGCAAGCCGAGAAAAGTGAGCAGTATCGAAGGGTCAAGGCCAAGCTGGGCACCGAGCAAACGATAGACAAATAGGAAGATCTGCAGCAGGGGCGATGCTTGGCCGGCTGAGACGAGAAAAGTGTCCATGATGCCTGAGGGGAAAGGCGATGACGAGTTGGACGATGAGGAAGAGTTGATGGACTGGAGGAAAGGAGGAAAGCCCATCTTGCCCATCTTAGATAGGGACTCCATGTCGATGGATTTGGCTATCACCAGAAACCAACTTTGCAGGAGTAGAGTTGGGGAGATTGGTCTCTGAGTTTAAAAAGGCGAATGCAGGGCTGAGTTGTCAAGCTGGGCAGGTAATACAGGACGTAACCACCCTGAAGATGCCCATTTTATACCCAAAATATACAAGCTGAGCGTTGGGCGACGAGATGCAGGTTGAGTTGTTTACAAAACAAGACAGAGCCTTATAAGTTGCAGAGTTGGTTTGCTCACTTGTTTACTTTTAGGCTCCAACGAGGCGAGGAAACAGAAAACGGCCCCCAAAACGTATGCAAGCTTCAAAGCCTGAGAGGGGGAAATGCATGTCTTGATATTGGATGGATGCATCCAGCTCAACCTGTTGGTTTTGCAACAAAGAGGCAAGACAACTTGTTAGTTAGTGACTAGCCTGCTTTGTCCGTTGCCACACAAACAAGTACAACGTACCAGCACCCGACACGCACACAGGTAACGATTGAGGGAACACGCTTTATTATCGTAGCGTGCACGAGGCTAGAGCAGGTATCCGTAGCATGCGTAACCATGTCGTTGTACTCCGTACTCATCGGAACAATAAAACCAATGACTGCCTTGTTGTCGATCATGAACGGAGGGTAGGACCAGTGTGGGCCAGATAAGAGATAACAACATGGTGGGCAAAACACGGCCGACTTGAATGGCTCTTACCACTTCTCCAAAGACTGCCTACAGCTTGCGTGTGCCCACCACCATCGCCTACATAAACTTGGTGTGCACTGGCCAAGATAGGCGGGTGAGGCGGACAAACCACGCCAGATCGAGAACTCCAAAGACAAGAGGCTCTGCAAGGTGCAGACCCCCGCAAATATCGGCTCACCGTTCTCTAAGTTAGGTGACACGAACACGAGCGTGAATGGAAGAAGAACATGATGTGCTGCATGGGTCCTCAGCCTTATGCCATGCATTTGCAAATTCACGCTGGGGAAAGAGAGGGCAGCTCAAAAGTGCAGTCTCAGGTATTGAAGCGACCCAGAACCCATGCCTATCCCCCTGTTACAAGGGCAAATCGTCCATTGAACCCTCTAGTTATTATCCAAGGCATAATTCTCTATGCCACCACAGCCTGCTCCTCCAGCTTCGTCTTGGCCAGCTTCTCCTCCACTTCTTCAACCCCAGTCTTGTTTGCCCCCTTGACGCCCACCTCAGTCCCGCCCGCGAGATAGTCCTCGCTCTCGCCCACCTGCTTTCCGCCCGCCTCCCACCGCCGCATTCTCTCCTCGCGCCGCTGTCGGCACAGCTCGTTGAGCGCGGGCCAGTACTCGGCGTGGTCGTACTCAAAGTCCATGTCGCCGCCCCAGTCTAGGCTCCAGAGCTGCTCAGGTGGCACATACTGCTTCATGTCCTCGTTGAACTTGAGCTTCTCCCGCGTCACGGGGTCGATGAAGGGCGTGATGATTTTGAAGAAGCCCCAGACAATCCAGGGGACTAGTCGTACAGTTAGTATACACATACACATATGGTGAGAGTAACGAGGTGTGGATTACCGTTGATGATGAGCGCCTTGCCCAGTCGCTCAGGGTAGTGGTTCTGCAACACATGCAACACCTCCCTCGCCGTCGACACGGGCACACTCGTGTTCTTGCGCTCCTTGCTAGGCTTGAAGTTGATCATGAGGCTCAACATCTCGACGCCCGCCGGCATCAGGTCTGTCACCCGCTCCACCATGAAGAACAGGTGGTGCAGCTGCCGGGGGCTGGCATCCGTGTTCTGCCGCGCCGGGTTGAGGTACTGGCACGGCCGGCCCTGGCGGTCAAAGCCCACAATCATCTGCTTGCCCGTCTCCTGCTCAGGTGAGATGTAGTCGGCCGTGAAGTCGTCCAGACCGTACTCGCGTCGCCACGCCAGAGTCGCCTGCAGCCGCTTGGCCGAGTCGTCGACGTTCCATTTCGTGGCTCGTAGGTACCGCAGCAGACACTCGCGTGTCAACCAGGCACGCTCACGGTCCGTAATGGGGCCTGACTTGTCCTCCTTGTCGGTCTGCTTCTCGCATTTGATTTCGGCGATGCCCTTGGCCTGTTCCAGGAGGGTCTCATACTTCTTCTTCTGTTCCTCCGTCAACTCCGGCCTCGGAGGAGGCTTGCTATCGGGGCCTGGAGCCGCAATGGGTGTCTTTCGGGGACCCGACGAGTTTTGAGTCGAGCTCGCCATCTTGTAGGACTATGTGAAGGCTTGAATGGAAAAGTCCAAGACCTTGAAAGTTGACAAAACGGGCCGGAAGATACAGCTCAGCGCCAGCTCTCACCGCTCACTCTGAGTGGCCAATTGGCAACCTGTTGAGGCTAACTCTGTGGTTGATTACTCTGTAGACCAGGTGCATAAGCAAAGTCTTATCTACTGCACGAGCTACGCTTTTCTAAGCCATGTCCAGCCTGCTTCGTGAAAGAGGAAGAAAGAGACTGTAAATGACAAGGTTAAATAAGATTTCAGCAGTAATAAGCCCAGCCTCAGGAGGACTCATTTCCAGACTTGGCAACGGACTCAACAACGAGCCGCAGCCCGTCTCACCCAATCAAATATCGTACCCACGATAGAATACCCGCCGGGCTGGACCCCGGGAGATACGAATTTCAGGGGCTGTCCCTTAATTTTTAGGGGAGGTACTCCGTACTCCGTACTGTAAACATGGATATCTTCCTGAGACTCGGGTTCTGAATGTTCCGGATGACACCACTTCGGATACTCACATTAGAGCCATCATAGACATCCAAGTGTTGTCACTCTTGGTCATTATGGCCAATAATTGGAAAGGCATTCAAGAAAATCAAGTATTGTCATATACTCACAACCTCTATTTCGGCACAGTTTATTCTTGAGTCGAGTTTACCCTACAGTAAACCAAATCGAGATGGCGGAAGCATAAAAGACTGTAATATCAGAATAACTATCCTCGAGAATGGAATCTCTCAAATGGTGTCAGGATATTGGTATCTTATCCAGATATTCCCTGTATATCAGTATAATACGTCACGGTAGAACTTGTCCAAGTAAGGAATTAGGGTAAAAGAATACCGGGCTTTAGCAACTATGAATCACCACTCTACAACCATACAAAGGTTTTTAACCAGACTTCAATTCTCCCCTACCTCCCGAATCCTTACCTTATATCCACCGTCGTCCCCCGATTTATTGACTCCTGCTGCCCTGGGTGACCAATCGTCTATCATCATAATTGTCCACAGCTCTCTCATCTTCCTATGCATGTGAATATCTAACACAAGAGAGCAAAAAGTTCTATAACCTGCACCTTCGCGCCCCGGATCTTGAAACTGACATTGTGTCCTTCACAACAAATGTCTCCTCTTCCCTTTTTCTTTACGCCAGTAAAAAGATCAATCCAACCCCGATATTCGTCGTCACATATCATATCCCCCTCCTGTCTGGCTTGTATGGTGGGCAAGCCAGTGCATGTATAATCAGTTCGTGGCTGGATAGTAGCATCGGCTTCGGCTAAGACTGCAGTTCTATCGCCGTGAAGATTTTTCCTTGATGAGTCTCTTGCTGGTCTCTTCGTCAAAGCCGCAAGTGGTCGTTAGATAAAGAAGCCTATTGTCACCTGTTAGTTCTCAAGTTCATACCAACGACGACACCACTTACTTGTCTTCAGACGTTTCCTTCTGCCGCATATCTTCGAAACCTTGCTGGCTCTCCATCCATGCCACTGCCCTGCCCCTGGAATCCACCTTCTTTACCCAGAAGTTGAACGTTCCGGTTACCGGGCGGTGGTCGCTCACTCTGACTTCGTGTCGTCGATAGTCAAGCTGCTCCACACGTCCACGTCCTCTGTATAGCAGCCGGTCACACCAAGCAGGGCTTCGTCTCTTGTCGCTCGTGTCGTAGTTGTCGGTGCCAACATCGTACTTGTATGTCGGCGCAAATGTTATGGGCAATTCATCAAAGGCTCGGAGCTTGAATGCTGGATTACGGCGACGAGCTACCAGAAGCTGGTCGCGCTCGAGAAGCTTGCCTAGGTTGTTCTGTTTGACCGCTGTCACAACAGTGTCGCGAGACATCGTATCTATTCGATAATTGAGATCGCCGTGGAGAACACACAGTTCGTGGTCCACGATGAGGCTCCCATCGCCACCGCCAACGTAGCAGTCAACCCGAGCCGCTGGATCCAGTTCCGTCGGGAACATATTGGTATCTAGAATAGCAGCAATGTCATTGTGTCGTGCGTTAGCCTGCGATTGTCCGGCCGCTAAATGGCAATTCACAAAGCAGATAGATGTATCGTCGACTCGGAACCGAACGGCGACACATCCCTTGTTGCCGTGTAAGCCTCCCATACCTCGCTTTACCTCAGCACCCTGAAGGCCTCGAATCCGGTCTCTAAGAGTTGCCTTGACAAATATGCACGTGAACAGTCCCACCATAGGCGCCGTGTGGAGAAGATGGTACAAGTCGTCCGCTGGCATGTAGTCGTCCAGCGTCTTGAGCAGGAAATCTCTCCAGTCCCGGTATTGATGGCTCATCCGTTCCTGATCTGTCCCGGCCTCCTTCTTCTTGGGTTTGAGGAATCGTTTTGCGGTTAACTTCTTATCCTCCAGGTCCACAAGCTCCTGGAAGCCAAATACCAGGATATCCGGCGAACCACTCGACTGCACAAGGTCCTGGAAGAAAGTCGCATCTCCGTCGGAATAACGGAGCGTGGACGGCGTCGAGGCACCAGCGTTCCACGTAAGAAAGAGCGCTTTGATCTCTTCAAAGTCGCAGTACTGAGTGTCCTTAGATTTCATCGAATCCTCGAGGAAGTCATCCTCGAGCAATCCGTCCCATGCCTTGATCTTGTTGTCAGCACCCAAGGATACGATCTGCTGGCGGTCCAGGAAGTATGAGCTCGATGGATCAGCAATCATCTTGACGATAGGGTTCTCGTGCGCCTGCCATTCCTTCAAGACGACCCAAGGTGCTTCTTCTACATCATAGACACATATCTTGCCAGTGTTGTAGGCTGCCCACACATAACTGCCCGCATTCGCTAGGGCGTTGATCTTGAATGTGCTGACATTCAACATGCTAACACATGAGTAATCGGCAGTCGAGTAAATAGTCACTTTACCGTCCACATGACCAAAGAACACTTTGCCTGGTTGCGATTTCACGAGCGTTCCAGATGTAACTTCACCCGCGTTATCCGCGATTAGCGGCCGGACAAGCACTTGGAACTGACTCCGTCCGTCGACCGTTGGTGCAAAGATGCGGATTTCTTTGCCTGTGGCGTGCCAAAGTTCGTCCCCCACCACCATGGAATGGGTGTGCCCTTTGGGGACCTTGTAGCTCTGGCTCGGGATGCCTGTGAGGTTTGCAACAGCGTTTTCGTCTGGGCCCCAAACGAGGAGCGTGCCTGACTCATCCATGGTCCATATTTCATTAAAGCGTCGGAAAATTCGTACCACTTCGGAGCGGCCATGGACGTTTGGTTTGGCCGTCGTAATAGCATGTGTGGCAACTTCAACCTCCATGAGGTCGCCTGTAATGGTGCCAATCCATATCCGCTTGCCTTCTTCTCGAGGGTCAGCTGCCGGCTTGAAGGCCACCGCAGTTGCCTTGACGCCCTCTGTATGAGACAGACTCATGATGAGCTCTCCATCCGAGAGGCTCCAAGCTCTCGTCATCTGCCCACTTGCACATATGAAATCTCCGCACACATCAAAGTTCCTGGCGTCATACTTGATTGCAATTTCATGAGCGCCATGCTTATTGAACGGAGGTCGACGGTTGGTGTTTGAAGCCTCGGGAAATACAGTTACATGATGAATAGGCTCAGACTTTGGCGGAAGTCTGGCAACGGGGGTAGACTGAATTGACTTTGGGGTTGCAGGCACGGCAATCGAAGGCGTTGCTGCTGTTACCGGGGCGATGCGGAATTCGACAGGAGCTCGGTCCGATGTCCTGTCTATTGTCATAGACCTGCCGTGGCCTCGCCCTGGGGGAGCGAGCTGTTGCTGTGGTTGCTGCGTTGTCGGGGTTGAGACAACCCTCTTCGGGGGCGTGGATGCGGGGGGTGGTTCAATAGCTTGAACAGCTGTGGCGGCAGCTGGACGTGAAGGACGTGGCGGAGGCCTCATACTATTATCGCTGTTGAGTGGCGGACGAGGTGGTATATCATAATTCCCAGGTCTCGCTGGCAATGTTGGTCGAGGCCCACCAGTTAGTTGTGGAGTAATAGGGCCCTTTGATGTCCCGTTAACTTCGATCTCCCTGTCTTTCCTAATGTTGACAACTGAGGGGTGGATCGGAGGAGGATCGAAACCGACAATCACGGATCGAGGCCGGCTAGGCATATCAATTTGAGATTGTGGCCTTGGTCGTGTAGGAAGCTTAGGAGGAGACTCATCGGCAGACCCTAAGCTACTCGGAGGGCTGTTAAATGGTGAAGTCTCCTGAGAAATATCGTTCTTTCGAGCTGGCGGTTCAGGTGCGGATGTCAACTTGGGCGCAGGTATTAAGGCTTTCTCACTGCGAGGAGCTGGAGGAGGAGGAGCAATCTTAGTTTCACGCTCCCGCCTCAGCTCCACGGAGCGCCTCGGAGGAGGTGGTGACGGAGGCCGTGAGCCGCTAGGCCGTGGAGATTTAGGACCGCTTATAGAAGGAGAAGAAGTATGCGATCGGCTTGGGATCTTGAACGACCGAGTTGAGCCGGTAGGGGTTGAAGGACTAGCGACAACATCGGGGTTTACGAACGGAGGCTGATCCCCCACAGCAAAAGCTGAGAGTCGTCCTTTTGGCGGCGATTGAGGCGGTAGAACCGTAACGGCGGGAAGCGGCGTCGATATTGGCTGTTGTTGCTGAATTGTTGGTTGTTTTGTGACCGGGAGTGGACGTACGGAAGTTTGAGGCGGCGGGGGAGGGGCATCTTGGTTGGCGGCCAGCACAGTAGACTTGGGCCGCTCTTTCGGCCTGGTAGGGACTACGGGAATCGAGGGAGCGGCCGGCGGAGGGTCTTGGCTCGGTTTGAAGTCTCGGAGTCGATCCGGCTTGGGGGCCGGGGAGATTGGTCGTGAGGGGGGCGCAGCAGGAACAGCAGCATCGGCGGGTTTGCTGACGTTGGAGTTGGGTGTGGTGTTGTTCATATTCTCGAATCGTGCCCGCAAAGAGGATACGGGTTTCTGCACGCTGTTAGTGAGCGACAGCTTCTTCACGAGGGACAAAATCTCCTACAATTGACGAGCCATCTGGCCCATCCCCGTTGGTAGGTTCCATATTGCTTGGATTAGATGTTTCCTCTCGACAACGGGGGCCGAGGGCGACTCTACCCGCTACACCCGCGCCCAGCAGTCTCGCTCATCAAGTCATCAACGCCAGGGCGTTTTGTTGGAGCTGCAGATTGTGGCCAGACGAACTGGCGCTGAAGAGAGCGGGTGGGTGAGATATCGAGTCGAGCGAAAGACGAGGCGTTTAGCCTGAGAAAAGAGTGTTTACGGCCGTTGGACAAAGGTAGCTCTCGAAAGTGGGTGCTGGGTAGTGATGAAGAACGGTTGGGAATCGATAGAGGAGCCGGTGGGCGGTGGTAGTGACAGGGCCTAACAGTGGTAAACTTGTAGGTCAAAGTTAAGGGCAAACGAAGCTTCGGGAACGAGGAGCGTTCGGAGAGGCGTATTTGTTTTCCCTGAGAAAGTCCCCTTTTCTCCTCGTGGCCTTGATGTCGATCGTCCTGCAAGAAGGTTGTCTTGCGTGGTCACACAATTTGAGCAACAGGCGGCGCGGCTGTCTGATCTGAGCCACCCTTATGTCATTAGTGTCGTGGTGTGTGAAAGCTCCCGTCTTGGCACTGTACGGTAATGCGGGCAGCATGCGGCTTCAGTGTACGGATACCGGATCTGTACCGTCACACTGCCATCTACGACGAGTTCGTATGCACTGTGCAGTTACCAGGGGCACTGATCTCCACTAGGCTACGGAGGCGCCACAGCGGGGGATGGCATTAGAGATGAACCGTCTGTATGTACTCCGTACTCCGTACATAACAGGCTTTATGTTGGTGCTTTGCACTTGAGACTTATTAATAGACGGTGTTAAGGCGATACGTAGGTACCAATACTAGTAAGGCTCCCAGAGACCAGATTCTCTTGTGATTTCTGGTAGTGTAGCCTTGATGAACGGCACTTCAAATACGGATAGTCTTTGTAAAGGCGAAAGTGTTAGGTAGGTTCTTATTATTCGGGTAATAACTCAACACCTTAACGCAGTTTTGGTGCTGCTGCTGCTGATGGAGGAGGCCCACTTGTCACTGAGCTCTCCCGTCAGTCCCGTCCCGTCAACGGGACTCAAGCTTCGCGGTACGTACCTGTAGATGCAGCTGACTGACCGGGCCTGGACCTTGAAAGGAACCTTTCCGTTTATCTTGTCAGGCCATCCCACTTACACCTTGATAAAATCTTGCCTCTTAAACCTACTGTACCGGCTTCTCTCTACCACGACCACTTTCAATTCTGCCGCCCAGAATTATCCCTTTATTCCAAATATGAACACTGTAAGTTGCTCTACGACAATCCAATGCTGATGCGCCGCCTTTACTGACGCTTGCGTAGGTCAAGTCTTTCTGGTTTGCAACCCACCTGCGCCTACCGTTTCTCCGGCCGCACTCGACATCAAGCTGACCATACTGCTCATTTTCTAGGTTGGGTTGGGGCTCTCTATGCCTTGGTATGAAGAGCCTTTGATCCCCCTCCCGTTCGGACTCAAATTGACAAGACAAACAGCCGGAGGAGGTGCCTATGTCTTCGCCAAGAGGCAGATCAACGCCGAACGCCTAACCAAGATGGAGGCGCAGCGTGAGAAGTGGCGAAAGATTGAGCAGCTCCAGTACACAGAGGAAAACGGAAGCCCTGCGCGCACCGACAGCACCGGCTCCCCTAGCCAAGAAGCGAGCAACGACCCGGCTCCTACGAGACACGCACCCGAGACCGAGGCGCAAAGAGTGGGCGAGAAGAGCAAATACGAAAGTACCGCGGTATACCGGAGTCCAAAGGGCGATCGCTTCTCGTAGGGAAGATGGTGGAAAGAAAACGACATCAAGCTTCACTATTGGAGCTGTGTACAATAACTACCTTGCGCATCATCATCATGACTTTTCGCTAGGATATAGGAAGTGAAATGGATTAAGTTTGCCTCGCCACTCCACTACAAAAGAAAATCTCAATGGACAATGCGTCCATAGAAACTTGCATGCTCATGTGTTCGGTTTGCTCTTTGGAGGATGAGTAGGATGCAACACCATGCGGTAAAGACCGGCTGCGGTGGAGCCCTGAACCTGGTCGCCGAGCTCGCTTGCTGCTTTCTGCGGAAAGATTCGCTTGTGTGCTATGCTGCTAATCAACGGAATTCGTGATTTATTGAATCGTGCGTGCGTGAATTGAGGTGGTATCTTGCGAGCACACTTCAAGCCAAAAGACGTTATGTGCCGTCCGTCATCAATAAAGGCCCAGGTCGTCTTTCACAGCAAGGCGGCTCAAGGGCGCCGATGCGCAAGGTTCCCATGTGTCGTAGGCGCCGTAGATTAGCCGACCGGCCGCGGCTCTGCTTCCAGGTGGCTCAGCTCTTCAACTCCACTGGAGCTTCAGCAATATCCACGGGTGACTTTACATATTCATCACCGGTTATATTCAAGGTCCTCTTACCACCTCTCAAAGTGTACACTACTCATCCTCCCCGAAATGGCAACACCAGAGCTGGCCATCGCAAAGGCTACCCTCTCTGCCACCCTCTTCCGCGCCGATCCGACCTCCCTCAGCCGTCCCGCTGTCGAAGCCTTCTTCCCCGTCCTCACAAACACCCTCGCCCAGTGCTCCCGCGCCAACGTCCAGGTCTGCTCCATCGCTGAAATAGCTCTTCCCTCCGTTTCCCGGCAGAAGCACTAAATTTTCCCTGTCTTTTCGGTCAAACAGAAATGCAAGGCTTGGATCGTCGATACTGTTGCGCCCTCGGCGGCGCGCACCGTCGCCCTGGCTAAGTACTTGAGCGCCCTGTCGAAAACCCTTCAGGATGACGGCTCGCGGCCCAGCTTGAAACGACGGAGGCTGCATATTCTATACGTCGTCAACGATGTGCTATACAACGTCGTCAAGAGAAGAGGTGATACGAAGTTTGCGACAGCATGGGATGTCGTTCTTCCTGGACTGATCGCAAGCGCCGCCGCCTTTGACAACTGCCCAAAACACAAGAAGAAGATTGAGGCTCTGATACAATTGTGGGAAGAAAACCAGTATTTCACCCCCGATCTCATTTCCAAATTCAAAGATGCTCTCGCCAATGGTGTAGTATCGCAGCCTGCTCAAGATGCGCAAACATCCAATGCGTCAATCAAGCTCGCCAAAGAAGCTCCCTACGCTCTGCCTTCCTTCCATGGCGATCCGTCGACATCATGGTACGATCTACCTGCCGCGACGTGGCTACCGCACTTGACCCCCAACTCGACGAAGCCCATGATTCCCGATCTCATCCGACCTATCCAGCTTGCCCCCGGACCTGCCGACAAAGTGCTTGTATCGGCTGTTCAGGGTCTTCTAGGTGAAGTCGAGCGCATGTTCTCCAAAGAGCAGAAGTGGAGCGATGAGCCCGGCGCAGATCTGAACGAGCTCGGAGAGCGGGTCATTTTGGACGAAATTACGGGCGAGATCATCGGCGGCGAGACTTACTATGGCTGGTCTCGTCAGTTCTGCCAGAGGATGAAAGACAGGCGAAGGAAAGCTGCAAAGGGTACAGACCGAGGACGCTCGCGCTCGAGATCAAGCAGCTACTCGCGGAGCCGCTCGCGCAGCTCATCACGGCCAGCCCACAAACGCCGAAGAGTTTCGCGAGACTCCAAGGGACGAAGTCTCTCACGCAGCAGAAGTCCAAGTCGCCGTCACCAAAGTCGATCATACAGTCGCAGCCGTGACCGCAACCGAAGTCGCAGTGAACGCTATGATCGCTCAGGCCGACGGCGCTCATACAGCAGATCACCTTCTCGCTCGCGCTCGCGCTCACCTCCGCACATTCGCGATCACGACTACCCGACCGGCCATCCACCAGCTCCTCAGCCTCAGCAATACGTTCCGCCCCCTTTTCCTCACATGCCTCCTCCACCAGGAGAATTCCCCATCGCTCTGCCTCCCCTGTCCGGTTATCCAGGTCCCTGGCCACCGCCGCCACCGCCGCCGCCGCCTCACATGGCCGGTGGTCCGGGTGGTTGGTTCCCCAACCCGGGAATGATGCCCCCGATGGTGGGCGGATGGGGTGCCCCTCTGCCTCAGCCTCCGCAATCTCCACAGAACAGTTACCAAGCGGGAAGGGGAGGGAATGGTGGGTTTCGAGGTAGAGGAAGGGGTGGCTACGATCGAGGTCGAGGAGGATGGTAAAGGTTAGACGGATAAGTTACATGTTTACATATACCAACATTCTAGACTCAGATGGTCGACTTCACATGTAGCCTACAAGTAAATCAAAATCGCGCTTGTTCACCACGTTCTATAATCCAATAATGACTTTTTAGTCTTACTCATTCATCGTCTACGTAAAACCAAGGAGACCCTCAACCCCATTGCCCTCCATTCCCCTCCCAGGCCTCTTTGCACAACCGCAACAACAAACACAGACACAACTCGAACAAAACTAGCTAGGGTGGAACCTACTCTCTAGTGGTTCACCCATGTGCTTGGAATCTTTAGTTGTAGGCCGAGAGTAGACCAACAGAAGAATGAAAGAGAAGAAAACAGAGCACCAAAAGAAAAAGAAAAGAGAAGAATTCCTCAAAAGAGTTACATGAGAAGCTTATAATATCCACTTTTTCAGTGCACGCGATATTCCAGCCAGCCTGTCCCAGTACTGACAAAGCAGCGGTCTGGTAATCAATGCGTAAAGCGAGGTGGACGAGGTAATTCGGTTGCATTTGTAGTATCGACCACATTTTATCCCTCCCAAGGGCAGCCCCCAGTGGTCTAGCTGAGGCTGGAACCAGCAGAGGTTGAAAGACCAAAAGGCACGACGATGTAGAAGCGATGGTGTCCGTCTTGACCAATGCCAAACCGGAAAAGCGACCGTATACCGAGTATGCATCTTGTGATGCCCATTATTGAATTGGGGAAACCCAAGACCCTCTTGTGCTCACCCCTGGCAGAAAACCCGAATATGCAGCGAGGACCATTGTCCAAACCCGTCACGCTTTTCCCCACACCCTTCGACATAAAAGATAGGAGCGCCTGTACTCTTCCACCCAGGCCTGAGTTTCTAACGAATCCTGGATCACATTACTGCTTCTGTTCATCGACTCCGTGTAGACCCCACGGAACTCTGGCGCTCGTGAAGGCTAGGCCGTCCATCCTGCAACTTAAGCGAGTCGAGACGCTTCTGGTTGTCCTCGGTGACGGGGTCAACCTCTTCGAGGCGTGACATGGGAGTGACTTGGCCACGTGCTGGTGGTGCGTCGGCGGTTCCGTTAGTTTCCCTCTGCAGATTCGCCTTCTCGCTCAAAGCAGCCCATTTTCGCTCCCGAAGAGCCTCACGTGCTGCTGCGCTGTTCTGCTGCTCTGTGTATTCATGCGAGCAGTCGTCAAACAGCTGCGGGTTAATCTCCATGAAGAGTTTCATAGCGTTGTAGACCATGCCGTGGATTGTCCTGCACTGTAATTAGAAATTTGTCAACCAGCAGATTTGAGAGCAGAACATACCTGTTCCAGTGGCCCTTCGAGTTTTCATAAAGGGGCGCAAACATGATGGGAAGGATGATTTCCACATTGTCACTAACGAGATTGCAGAAGTACTCGTTGTTCCAGAAGTAAAGGGCACGCTCGGCCACTTGGAAGTGCGGGCTAGCGACAGACTTGGCGAGTTGGTGGAAAAGAGGTTCTTGAACCTTGGCGAACTCGGCGGGATCCATAACCTCGAAGATATCTTCTACTTCGTTGAGAAACATGACTTCCTTAGTGCTATTCACCTTGGGCCAGTAGCGAAGCAGTCCAAGCACAACCTATAGCAAGTTAGTGTCTAGGCATCCATGTATGGGCATATAAAACATACATCTTCTGTAAGTGACGCATCCTTCTCTAGGAATTGCACGATACAGTAAGCAAGCTGAGGGTGGTACATGCTAAGGCTCTTGGGTTTGTGTAAGGGCAAGAGAACGCGCGTCAGGAAGATCTTGTGCTCCTCTTTGAGGGGAAGAGCAAATCCATTAATGATGGATCCAAGTATTTCAAGCAATTCCGCAATGCCATTGAAGCGCTCGGTTTCGTAGGTGAATTGGAAGAAGACATTGTTGATGGATCGTCGGATGAAGGAGCGGAGGTTCAAGAATTTTCCATAGATGCGGTGAAGAGTGGTCTTGAGGAAGTCACGCTCACGAGGATCCTCAGAATCGAACAGCTCCAAGAGTTGCAGCACGAAGCTGTGGTCGATATACGCCTTAGCAATGTTGGTGTTGAAGTCTTGGCTCTCGATGAAGCGCAGGAAAAACTCATAAACAACCTGGATATGCGGCCAGGCGACCTCAAGAACGGGCTCGTCCTCCTCCGGATCAAAAGCCTCGCCCTGGGGGTTCATGGGTGGTGGAATTGGGCGGAACAAGTTTTTAGAAAACATGTCGACGACCTTGGGATACATGGGCTCGGTGATGACTTGTCTGTTGTTAGCGACGTAGTCGAGCAGCTCGTGCAGAGCAAGCCTCTTGATCTCCTTGGATTTCATGTCTCCACTCGCATCGTTGAAGTCAAAAATGACGTTACATTGGTCAATCTTTTGCATGAAGAGCTCCTGTCGTCGATTGGGAGGCACCTCGTGGAAGCCCGGCAGCTTTTCGAGCTCGCGATGTGCGGAGATGTCGAATCTCGAAGAGTGCTGTCTTTTGGGGGTTCGAAGTCCTTCGGGAATCGCATCTCGATTATCTATTCCTCGATGAATTAAGAGGGACTTCTGGCCGGCTTTGGGGGGAGCCAAGTCATGAGGCATCGTCTCAGCAGCTCCGGGGGGAGGGACATGCTGCAAAAGAATCGCTGTCAGCCGAAGGCCTTGTAGTCAAGCAAACGGGGGGGAAATATGGAGAACCTACACCAGGTGTCGGGCTGATGATAACAGTCGGGGGCAGCCTGGAGTTGGCGCTACCGCCATTGGGACTCGAAGCACCTCCAGAAGGAAAGCGATCAGGGCTGCCGCCAGCCTGCGTCACGTTGGAGAGGTTAGAGGGCTGCGAGGCGCTACCGTGGTCGCTTCCATGGCCAGCAGTGTTTTGGGGCAGCGGCTTGTTCCGGGGATCGTTCAGGGTCGACGTGGAGGATGATGGCGTGAGGACGGGAGACTGGTTCGAATCCCGTGATGAAGGAGACGCGGTTCCATCCTTGGAATCCTTGTTCTTCTTAGAAGACTTGCTTGAATCTTTCCCACGCGAGAGCTGGAGTAAGGACGTGTCAGTATAAGCTACGGCAGCAGCGGGACCATTGGTTGAACCTACAACTCTCTGGCTGAAGCGCTTCATCTTATCGGACAACAGCGTGTCTTGTGGAGGGGCGGTTTGAAGACGCCCGCTGCTCGACGATGAGGGCAGTGGGGCACCGGGGCAACGACGTCAGGGGCAAAGGGACGTCGGAGGAATGACGGTGGCTATGCGAACAACAGGTTCGTGGAATCGAGAGGTCGTAATGACGGGCGATTTCGTGAGATGGCCGAGCACGGACTATTCCAAGATGAGGGAGGAGGAGGGGCCAGCCTGGCGAAAAGGTAGTGCTGCGTTCGGGAGCCGGATGAGGAACTCGACGAATGCCGCCAGTGCGTGAAGCTGAAGTGTGATGAGCTAGACAGGGCGAACCAAGCTGAAGAGGTAGCCGGAGTGTATTGCTCGTCTCCTCCCAAACAAGCAGACGAACGAGGCAAGCACTGAACCAGCCAGGGCTCAGAGTATTGTAGTGGATATAGTTGTTGTTGGGAGCTGGTGATGGCTTTGGGCGGCGGTGGTGCAGGCTCCTGGGCGCTGGCGCTGAGGCGCTGGCACTTGCGCAAGATGGTTCTCGGTGCTGATGCTGTTGTTGTCTCGGGGCGGGAAGACGAAGATGCGGAGATGAAAAGAACAAGATATGGTAGGATGAAGAGGATAGAATGAAAGGAAAGACACAAAAGGACGATGCTCGAGGCGGCTGCTGAGTCGAGCCTTGTCGTCGTTGCCGGATGGGAAAGTTGTCGCTGTCGTTGGGCGCCGGCGGAGAGAGGAGGTTGTGCTTTGCGGGGGGGAGCTTTGGGGGGGAGACGCGCCACGGAGGTGAGGTGTGACCTGGGACCTGGGAAGAGGAGCTTAGCTCACGCGATGTTAGCGTTTGAGTGGAATTCAGGTTAGATCACTAACAGATCTCCTATCGGCAGCCTTTGTTCTGGACGTCCTGACTGGCTAAGGTAGGATGGTTGCTGAAATTAGGTGGGTGGTTCTACCACATAGCGGGCATTAGGGGATAGGTCCTCTGAATGGACACTAGCCCATGCATGCTTTGGAATATGTTACAGCATGGTCAAGCACAATGTCTCTTGTCCACTTGCAGTCCGTAACTAGGCTGTGAAGCATTAGATCACTATCCGAATGTTGTATGCATAGTGTAAACAGGCGTTCAACAATGAGACGGTTTGGGTGACAGAACCCCGTCTGGAAGAATCCGTTTACGGTGCTATCATGGTGTGGGCCAGCCTCATGGTTTTCTTTTTTTGCAGAGATGTGTAAACTGAGCCGAATTATCTGGCTTCAATACTTAACAAATAGTAGGACATCGCGCAGGTAACAAGCAGAATTTGAGGAGAGGATCTAACTCCTTACACTCACTGTTATGATGATAACCTCCATGTTGCAGACAGGCATGTGTAAATATAGAACATACAGTGTGACAAGTACATAGCTTGATGCACAGACCATATGTACTAGTTGAGTTAGTCACTCAGCCACGCATTCTGCAGTTGAAACAGATTTCAGCCACAGACCGGCAGCGGAACAGAAACTGCCTTCCTTTCAAGGGCAATTTGCAGTAAACATCCCCTCTAGGTATTGAACCGCCTGATGAATCACATCAACTCGGCAATCATTACGGATCGATGACAACAGCAATAGCGGCTTCATCTCCTCCCCCATCATCTTTGTATTCTTTCGAAAGGATTACCGTAGACGTGGTCAGCCCTAGCAGTTGCTGTGTTAATCTCCTTTGCTTGGCACATAGGGTTCGTCCGTACGTGGTTAGCCTAGGTGCTGATCAGAGTCCCCCAGTCTGATTCACCTGAGACTGAATTGGAGAACCGGCCTCTGCAGAGCTTATACTATGCTCATTGAATCACGAGAGTGAACTGCGAAAGATTGTGACGCCGGGCAGGTTGAAGGCTAGGCTGAAAGCTGCTCACCGAACTCGAAGGACCATCTCGCCGCCACCTAATCCTGTGGAAAAGGCCAAGATGGAGCGTTCGTCTGATGAGAATGGCTACGAAAGCCCCGACACTCAACAAGGTGGAAGTGGACATGCTGGAAAGTTGACTCGACCTGCTCCTCCGGATACCGCCCCCAGATACAAGGTCCCTAGTCGCCTCCTTGGTGCTGTTGAAATACCTGCCGTGGTGGAAAATGTCGACCGGGCTGTCAAAGCCTTTGGGCGAGTTCCTAATCTCCAACATGTATGCTGTCCCATCCCAGCTTATATGATTATATACTAACGAGTAAGATAAAAGGTCATGGACGCAAGCAGAACTTCAATTCCCTTCTATTTAACTCCTGAAAGTCCTTTCTGCAAGCCCATCATGTCTCACAATGCTAGGAGCCATAATGTGGTCCTCAAAGTGACTGTCCCCAAGAGGACCGGCAGGAAACGCAAAAGGGGCACCGATGACTCTTGGGAAGGGGATATTGAGCTTACCGACGCTGGGACTCAACCTGCGCCCAAGGATGAGGTCTCCTCTTATGCTCGACTCGACGATCCCAAAGTGCTTCGCCGAAAATTGGCAGATAACATCGATAAGTATGAGGTCGAGGCTGTTGGTGTTATCAAAAACACCCACCGTTTTCGCGGTTTGGCAGACTTTTACTGGGATATGTCCAAGTCTTCGTTTGCCCAACGCTACGTGGACCAGGTTCTACCTGGAGATGGTATGTACTGGGCCAAATCACAACGAACACTGCTAACTGAAACGAATTAGTCGACAAAATCAAAGAATTCAAGTTTCTCCCTGGTACCGATCAAGGCCCCAACGTGGACATACTTCCGCCGCCCATGTTTACCCACATGAGCCTCCCCTTCAACTACCAGTACTCGCAGAACCCGTATGTACGAGCAACCGAGGATGGTGGAACGGTTAATACCACAGCTGTCAAGCAAGTCGGGTACTTTATCGGCGCCGAAGATCCTGCACCGCTTGGGCCTCAACTTGCCCCTGATATGACAGATCCGCGGATGGTGGAGATCATGGCCGAGCTGGAAGCTGCGTTTGACTTACGGCCAGTGTGGACAAGAAGGTCCCTACTCAATCACCTGGGCGGCAAGCTCAAGAACTGGAACGAGCTGAAAAAGTACCTCAACTATGCGGCGTACCAGTTCAAGGGAGGGCCGTGGAGGGATGGAGTAGTTCCGTATGGTGTTGATCCACGGAGCGACCCGAAATATCGCATTTACCAGACTCTCATGTTTAAGCTTCCTAAGCAGAAGCGCGCCCAGAAGGGTCAAACATGGAAGTCATTACGCAGGGTGCAGATGGGCCCCCTGAAGGAATTTCTGGAAGAGCTTTCAGAGAGCCACGTATTTGACGGCGAGACCTTTCACACCGATGGCAAGGTGTGGCAGGTATGCGACATCACTGACCCCCTGCTAAAAGAGCTATTAGAAGGTGCTGCTACGCGCCCCGAGTGGGATCCCAGCAGCGGATGGTACCACGGCGGGCTCTGGGCCAAGGTAAAGGCCATCATGAAGACGAAGTTGGTGGCCATCCAGTTCGACCGGCACCTTACGAGAGAAGACTTCGCAATAACACTACAGACGGGAGACCAGACGCCTGTGCGGTCGAATCAGGCAACCTTCCACCTGCCTCTACCTAATCTTCGCCTGACTGACGAGGAGCTCACGCAACTGCGAGGTCGGCAGCCGACAAAGAAGAATAAGCACAAGGGCTATAGCGTTCGGGTTCGGGACCCCAATGCTGGGACAAAACGCACAGCGGAGCCTTCTCCGGCGGCTGATTCGCAAACTGAGGAAGCTCGCCTGCTGGATGAGATGGGATCCGGAAATGAGGATTCTGGCAGTGGGGAGGACGACGATGATTCGGGCGAAGACGAGGACGGCAGAGGCAACGATGGAGATACGATATATGGTTGAGAGTATAAAATAAGAGGAGGCAAGGGCTATCCGGCTGCAGATAGCCAACGGAAGGCTACTTGGATCGACCTTGGCTCAAACTAGTCTCAGTTGCAGCTAAGGATAAGTAGGCTGCTTGGTTGTAACACTTGGTCAGATCTAGCCAGCCCCCAGGAGGGGTGTAATCTCGACGTAGACAATCGGAATCATCCAGTGATACTAGATATAATATAGTTGTCGGTTGCATGCGTGGCCTTTGTATAGTCCACTCCATCTAACTCTGTCTAAGCGAAGGAGTATTTGTCGGAGAGTTAATCATGCGTGGACTCGGAAGGATAACTCAAATTCATCTTGCTCGAGTTCACCAGCAGAGGATTACCTTGTACTCAACTCATCTACTGAAACCCAAGTTGAATTAGATTCCAACACGGTCCTGCATTATGTACTGTAGAATAAGTTCAGACAGGAGGAACAACAGTGCCTTGCAGTGCACCCTAAGAACTTAGACATCTTCTTATAGTTGCGAATTGCATTACCCTGAGGCATCTGTCTCCGAATTTCACTGGTATATAACCTCTTCCTCTTTCTCTCTCGCTCGTCTTCCCCTTCCCTTTCCCCTTCTTTCTTTCATATCTTTCGCCACTTTGATCTCACATCCCTCATCTCGATACTTCCACAGCCTCATTCACTTTCTATCTTGTTCACACTCAGCAAGATGCCTTCGGGATATCAAGCCAATGGCACTTGGCTGTGCAAGCCATGCCAGCTGACATTCTCGGACTGGGAAGCCCTTCAGAAGCACAAGGCGAGCGTGCGACGTGCTGGCAAACCAAAGCATATTCACTGCAAGTTTTGCGGCCAGGATTTCAAGACTGAAGGTGCCGAGATCACGCACATCCAACAGGTGAGTCGGCAACATCGCACTGGAGACTGTGTTTTCCTAGCCACCCCTTCTGTTGCTGACTTGCACCAGAATCACCCTAAGGAACAGAACCTTGAGTGCCCAGGATGTGGCAAAGGCCCTTTTGTTAGACTCGGCGGCCTCATGGCACACATTGAGAAAGAATGTCCGGCTTTGCAAAAGGCAGACCTTGAGGACATGCGAGGGAAAAAGATGGATTTCGCAACCAGAGTCCAAGCCCTTACCAAGGAGTCAATCAAGGGAAATTACGTCGAGTTCATGCCAACCGAGTCCATGGGCTATTCTAGAAGCACCCGTGGAATTAGATGCGTCCATGAAGCTGGAAGTACCTTTGACACAGGAGGCCAGGCCAGGCCTTTTTCTCTCGAGACGAAGGAGTTTCCACAACTCTCTATCCCAAAGGCTGGAAGTGTCAAGAAGGAGGAGGATGAAGCACCACGGGAATGGTCAAAGGCGAAGAACCTCTTTCCAGATGCACCCGCGGCACAGAAACCGACCCTGGAGCAGCTCAAGAAGGCCACCTCACCAAGCCCACGAGCAATGCATGAAGCTCTGGATCCTCACCACCCAGAACACCCAACCTTCATTGTGGCTCGGTACTACTGTACCTACTCGCACACATATAACTGCCCCGTGCTTGGTTGCATGTAAGCTTTTGTCTTATGCATATACTATATTCCAAATGCTGATGTGACCAGGAAAACATTCAAGAAGCCTGGCGGTCTAGTTGGGCATCTCAAATCACCAGCTCACTCGGCGACCAAGTATCGCTGTCCATATTGCCTGAAAGCCTTCAATTCCCTGACCGCCATCACGCAGCATGCAGAATCAAACGGTGTAAAGTGTCGAATTCGAGATAGCGACACGTACGATTCATACATAGACCAGCTTACCGCAGGTATGGTGGACGTTTCTCTCGACCGCAATGAGGATGGCACGGTCAAGTACGAGATGTCTCCGAACTTTGGACGCAACACTCGAGATGTCCGCAGCACAGATGGAAAGGGGGATGGAGGAGATCCTCACAAGAACAAAGAATTCAAGTGGTAACGGTAGATTTAACTTGGGCAGCACAGCACATGCGTTGGGGGGAGGAGACTGGAGACATGCAGCGTACCTCTTCAGGTTTGATGATTTGCTTATGAGCTAGATGAAGATTGAGAACCAGACAAAACAGTTACAGAGGCTCAACAGTTTGACGAGCATAGCGGTATAAAGAAAAAATAGATTTTGTTGCAAAAAGCCCTTGGTATTCAATAGTCATGATGGTACGAAGTACGGAGTACATACGGTACACGCGGCGGACGCATTGTGGATCCCACACGACAGCCCCGGAAGCCCCTGATGAGTGATGAATAAGCCTCTCTCCAGCGCCTCGAGGACGGTTTAGCTTAGCAGGGGGGACCCTAATTTCGAGACAATCGGCCAGCTTACTACAGCTTCAAAGTCCTGAACCACTTTACTTTGCTTTGATATCTGCGTCTGTTGTTTGTCGCACAAGCAGTGACGGCAAGTCGATACCTGTTTCGGTGTCGAGAGACTTTGGGGCGTTGTCTTTGTTGACTCTCTAGACTCAATCCTCCTTTGTCGCATTCAACGGTTCGACGACAGCTTCACTTCCTCCTCTTACTCTTCAACGAGTTTGGATGATGCCTTGAAAAGACGGCTCTGAGCACCCGATATCAGCTTGTCCTTGAACGAGCCAACGGCCAGACGAGAAGCAGACGAAACCCTCAGGACCCAGATCTTGTCTTGACGAGCGAGCGGCAACCATGGCGACGGCTCGTCGATGGGCGCGCAAGATGGAGCGCGCATGTTGCGCATTTGCAACATATATACCCTTGGTGTTTGTCTACGGCTTGACAACATGGGCTGTATGGGTAGTTGTCAACATCGGTAGCGCCAGCAGGAAGAGCAACTGGATCGGTACGTCTCGAGGCGGGCATCATGGCAGCGGGAATCGCCATCATGTCCAAGGAATAGCTCACACACCAATACTAACAGCGATACCTTTCTAGGCACCGGCACGTCAATAGTAGGCGTTTCACTCTACCTCATGCTCAACTGGTGCTACACCACCGCCGTCTTCACTCCTCCCGGCTCGACAACGAACGACATGGGCTACGGCCTCCTCCCGACACAGAACACGCCGCAGGGCACATCATTCACCGTCAAGAGCAACGGCGAGTTTCGCTTCTGCAAGAAGTGCCAGGCTCGCAAGCCCGATCGCGCCCACCACTGTTCGACCTGCCGACGATGTGTCCTCAAGATGGACCACCACTGCCCCTGGCTGGCGACGTGCATCGGGCTGCGCAACCACAAAGCCTTCCTGCTCTTCCTGATATACACAACCATCTTCTGCTGCTGGGCATTTGCCGTGAGTGGCTCGTGGGTGTGGTACGAGGCCCTTGCCGATCAGGAATACTTTGATACCTTCATGCCCGTCAACTTCATCATGTTGAGCGTTATGAGCGGTATCATCAGCATCGTCGTTGGCGCTTTCACCTGCTGGCATATTCTCCTGGCCAGCCGCGGCCAGACCACGATTGAGTGTCTCGAGAAGACGCGGTATCTTTCGCCGCTGCGCAAGACGTACAACTCGACTCATGATCCCGCCAATCACGTACCTGAGGCGGCCCAGCAGTTTGTCGACTTTCACACCAACGCTCTGCCCGGGATTACGCGCCCTGAGGAGGGCGAGGAGCGTCGCAGCACACAGGAGCTGTCCAGCCCGTATCCTCCTGACGGTTCCCATCCTGTCCAGCTATCATACGCCCAGAGGGAGCAGGAGCAGCGGCGAAGGCGTTATGAGGAGTATCTCGACGAACAGGATTCGGAGAAGCTACCCAACGTCTTTGACCTCGGCTGGAAGCGCAACCTACGTCACCTCCTGGGTCCCACACCGGTGCTGTGGTTCCTCCCCATCTGCAATACAACAGGAGACGGCTGGACGTGGGAGGCGAGCCCTAGATGGATCGAAGCGCGTGATCGTCTCCGCGCCGAGCGCGAGCAGCAGCGGGCCCGCGAAGTCAACGCCGGCTGGGGCGCACCCGAGGAAGCACCCGTGATCCCCGACATCCCCGAGCGGCCGACAGGCGCAGGCCGACACTTTTCCCCGAGTCCCAATCTAGCGGGCGCAAAGCCCATGAGCAAGGCAGACCGGGTCCTCGGCCGCGACCCCAACCTGTACGCCGACGCGACGCAGAACGTGCCCATGCGACGTCTCAGCCCGCGGGGGCGGACGTTGGAGGACGAGCTCGCGGACCTGGACAACGGCGAGGAAGACGAGGACAACGACGCCTTGTCGGACCCGGCGCAGCGCCGCGAGGATGCCGAGAACCGGGCCATGGATGTCGTCACCAACGGCAACTGGGGCCGGGGCGGCGCGAGTGGCATGCTCCGTAAGGGAAGCTCGCAGAGCAACCCGAGCCGCACGGTGAGTCCGCGGTTCCAGGATGAGGGCGTCGACTAGGCGGTGTTTTGTATATGAGGAGTGGAAGAAACAGGAGGCGTTACGTACCAACCCTCGGCGATATGGTTTTTTTTTGGGCATGACATGAGTATCTGTTCTTTTTATTTTCTCATGAGCTATGGAGTTTTGTCTTGTCTTTGTCGTCTATATTTCTCGGAGCCGATACTTGTTATAATCTGATGGTTGTGATAGAGATGAGAATCAGATGTATGAATATATTAAGCCGTCTCTACATACTTGTACATGCAGTCTTTGGTCGAGCTACTCGAGTCGTGTCCTCGCAGTGACATCTCGAACCAGTTTGATCTCGTCTGCTAACATTCACATACTAGTGCTGCTTCTGCCGACTGTCTAGTGAGGAATGATGCTTGTTTGGACTTCCAGCTCTGCTAACTCACCGCCGCTTCATCCAGTACTAACTAACTACCTAACTATCTACCAACGCCATTCCTCCCCTTCCCCGCACAGCTCTCTCTCCCTCTCCTCAGCAGTTCAGGGTCCATCCATCCAGCACGGGGATCGACAGAAGGGGGGGAGGGGTGTTGCCTTGAAACCAAGAAATTCGCGCCGTTGGGAAGATCATCAGCGCAAACAAGGAAATAGATCAGAAGAAAAAACAGCCCGACGAGGCAGAATTACCCCTTGGTGGCTTGGTTGGCAAAAGGGGAGGGGGGTTTGTGGAGATCTTAGTCGGAGCGACATCTCGGCTTCTGTCACTACGAACGGAGCAGGGATATTCAGACAAACATTTCAAAGAATTGTGGTGTTCATTTCATGTCATTTCATCTCGTTAACCCGAGGAGGCTATCTGTCTCCCCCAGGTTTTCGTCCTCAGACGCCCCCCCCTCCCTTAACAACCCGAGAAACAGGATCCTTAACAAGGTGGCCCGGGTTGGTTTGTTTGATGTAGCGCGAGCCACCGGTATGTGTATCATGATTTCCCCGTGTCGATCCCCAAAATAAACAACATGCTCTAACTATCCGTCCTGGAGGCCTCAAGAGGATGGTTCACTTGTCCTTGTAGTTTCCAGCTCTGCTCTTCTCTCCCGTCACCAGTCGCCGCTCGGTCGTGTCCCGCTTCTTCTTGCCTCCTCGTTGAATGGCAGATATCGTAGGCATCAGAAACATATAGACAAGATCAAACAGACTCGAGGTGAACAATCAAGGATGTTTCAAGCAGAACAGGAAAACAGAATTCCCAAGTTGGTTTCCCTGCCTTGTGCCAGTCTATAATACGTGGTTCCGATTTCCAGTGCAATGCTAAGCTCCTTGACGCTCCCAAGATCACGACTGAGCGTGGTATATGCACCCCTTTTTCATTCCCTTCCAGTCCCTTGTCCTTTATTGCGTAGTGCTATCCCAGAGAAATAACAAATGAAACCCAGAAATGACTAACACCGTCCACGCTCAAGGGGGTATTCATCCATCTTTAAATTTTTTTCATGCGCCATGTGTTAGACAAAAGAAATCGTCGTGTACCAAGTGGTACCCGTTCAAAGGGTTATTAAAACGCTTCAACCCAAGAAGTAGAGAAGCATGATCAAAATAGGTATGGTTCCGGCCATGATAGAGTCAATAATGTCCCTGAATAATCCCACCGCCTGCCGCGCCAGGATCCTCTTGGGATCGTGGAATAAAACATGCGGGATCGAAGCGAATGAATGAGTTGGGATAACCAAAACCCAGGATCCGTCATGAGAGGCTTCAGCCAGTCCCAGAACGCAGCGTCGGCGCGCTCCATGTCGAATCCAAGAAAGGAAAAGTAATAGTATGTTCAAGAAATAGTAAAGGATGTTGGTACAGATGAAGTCGCCACATCAGCAGTAACCGTCAGAGCTCGACTTCTCGATAGTGCTTTTAGGGCTGGTGTTGATGCGGCTAAAGACCTTACCGCCAAGACGGTTCAGTTTGTTTCCGTCCTGGACGCGGCGCGGCGCGTTGATCAACGTCTTCTCGATCGAGGCCACGTTGATCTTGCAAAAGAGCTTGGAGAACAGGTACTGGTCGCCAGCGTGGTTGAGAAGAGGCAACGTTCGGTATCCTTGCTTCAAGTTGGTGAGCTTGGCAGTGTACGTGGCCACGGCCGGTCGCTCATTGTAGCTCTCGCCGTCGTTGGAGAGCTTGACAGACCATCGAACGAAGACCATGTCAGGGTGCTTGGTTGTCACCTTGAAGTTGAACTGCTTGCTGAACATGGGGTTAAAGCCGTTTTCGCGGATCACCTCCGTCCGAACCTTCAGAGGCGTGTCTGGCTCAAGAGCCAGGTTAGAGTCGGCCTCTTTCTTATCGCGCTTGTCGTTGGCATGAAAGATCTCAACCTCGACGTAAGGGTCCATCGATTTATTGGCTGGTAAGTTGGCAGGGCGCATGAGTTGCTGAGCAGAGATGACATCGATGTTGAATGAAATGACGCTGCGCTCCTTCTTACCCTCGGCGATGTCCGAGTTGTATGGGAGGACCTGGATGTCTCGAAGCTCAGCAGGCTTAAGAACGTAGCCTGAGCAGTCCTTTCCACCATCGAACATGGCGCGGTTCAGCTGCATCCCCAGATCAAACGTCTGCCAGTTGAGAGCCGCCATCTGCACACCGCGGCGCCAGTAGATGAGAGGGTCGAAATTGTTGGACGTGATGCGGGTCCTGTCGGGATACACTCGCATCATGTAGCGCATGTTGTGGATGTCCAGAGCCATCTTCTGCTCCTTAGCCCGAGAGTGCTTGGCAAAGCTCGACTCCATAAAAGAGAAGATGTGGTTGTACTGCTTCGCATCCACTGTGTCAAACCCGGAGAACTTGACGCCTGCGCAGTAGACGCCCAGATCGCCGAGTACCTTGACGGTCTTGTTAGGCGCCTTCTTAGCAACCTGCTCCGCTCCGCTCTCATTATCGCTCGCGCTGCTGCTCATCATACCCTGAACCTGACCCTCCGTAATCGTGTTGACGCGGGTTTTGCTGACAAGCCTACGAGAAGAGTGGCTCGGAGTAAGCATCGGGCTTTGAGGAAGCGACTGCGAAGGCATCAGGACAGCGCCATCAGGTATAGTCGGTCGGATCATTGGGGAGTTTAGGCTGTTGCCACGTCGTCGGCCTCTGAAGTCATTGCCTGCGGAGATGGGCTCCTCTTTGATCTGCGGCTTCTTGACCTTGATGAGGACGCGTTCCATAAGCTCCGAAGGCGAAGGAAGCTTGTCTGGGAACGTCTCAAGAGTCTCCGTTACTAGCCTTGAACCAAAGGCGCTCTTGATGTGGTCGACCATTGTTGCTTGTTGGGCAGGGCTGCAGTGAACTTCAAGGGAGATCCAAAGCGGAAACTTGGATTTCACAAAGGCGTACTTGTTGATGGTTGTCATAACTTCCTTGAAGCTGATCGACGTTGTCATGGTGCGGCCGTGGTTGACCTCGGGCTCACCGTTGTAGCCGTCCCAGCAGTCCACCTCGACACATCGACAACCTCGGACCAGGGCGGAGATGTAGCCCTCAACGCTAGACTGGCCTGCCACCTGTCGACCAAGGAGGTATGTGTTGTGGGAGCTAGAAATAAAATACTCGTTCATGGGGCGGTCGAGGCTGTATTCCCGGGGTTCAGGCGCAATCACATCGTTGTCCTCGGAAGCCAAAAAGCCCACAAATGCTGCCTCCGACATCGTCTGTCCATTTTCAGTCGTGTGGGCCTCGTCATCTCGATATTGGCGGCTGTAGCGGAAGTAGCGCTTTTCCCAAGCAGATCGGTTTGAGTCAACGTCCTCGCCCTGGATATCGCGAAGAAAGCCTATAAACTCGGGTAGGGTAATTCCAGACTTGGGGTTAGCGGCGATTTCGTGGTAAATCTCTTCGACTTCTGGTCTTCGCTTCATGCGCCGCACAAAGTCTTTGAATTCGGTGAAATTGAGCTTTTCCCTTCGTCGTGCATCGGAGTGGCGGAAGTTGATGCCCAGTGTCGCCTGCGAGCTGTAAATGTGAAGGTTTTGGCACACGCGCTTTACGCCTGCAATGTCAAGTTCCTGGTCGGAAATTCGTGGGAGAACGCCAAATTCCCTGGTCATCTCGGACTGCCAGTATTGAGCAATGGCCCGGCCGTCAAATGCCATTAGCGATGTCATGAGCTCTTGTCGATATCTCAACATGGCGTCCAGGAATTCCGTCCATAATCCCTGGGACTTGGCGTTGTCGGTGATGATATGCAAGAACTTGGTTTTTGAGTTCTCGGGAACTGTGTAAATAATTGTGAACCAGGTCTCGGGCAGATTGTCCGTCACATCGGTCATTCCGTAGTCGAGGATGTATTGGAGGATATCGGAGCCAGTCCGGATTTCCCGGATTTCGTCGACGTGTAGTGACTTTTGAGGACGGGCAGGATCCCACGAGAGCGTGTTTGAATCGGTCTCGTAGACGAGGTTACACTTTTTCGGGCGGCTTTTCCTGGAAACCTTCCTGACAGGGCATCCATTGCGGAGCTCAGCCGGCAGCACAGGACCAGCCATAGCACCGGCACTTCCACTAACGGAGCCGTGAGTACTGTTGGCCGATGAGGCATACACAGCACCGCCGAGGCCAACGAAGGAGATTGAGTCGTCCGGGACCAGTTCCGCTTCTTCGTCCGTGTCGGTCAAAGCGCTGTTCTCCGGGGGCGCCGTGGTATTGCTGTCACTGCGGCGCCTCAATATGCTGGGGCCTACGCTACCATCACGACTAGCAGGGGCAGCAGAAGACTGTCGTCTCCGGCTCGCAAATCGGTGCGCTCGATTTGAGAAGCGGCGGATGAGATTTCCCTTGTTATTGTTGTTGATTGCTTCCGACATGGCACCAGGGTTGCTGGCCAAGCTTTGCCCCAATGAGTTCGCGCTCATCTTGCGAGTTAGCACGGACTCTGGTAGCTGGAAGCTAGAAGGGAATGTCTCCTCTTCACGGCCTCGTATGGGTTCAGGAGAAGCCTGAACGGACGAGTATGTGGTGAGGGTGGCGGTCTCGGCGGGCGACATGATGGGCGAGCCTTGTTGTGAGCTTGAAGCAACAGACGAGGCACTAATGGCCGACATGGGGATAGGGACGGGTTGTGAACGTGAGGGAAAGGTGGTTTGGTCCTGACCAAAGTGAGAGCGTGTTAATAAGGACATGTTGGGGGAGTTGTGAGAAGAGAAAGCTGAGGTGTTTTTCGAGTCGGGGTCTGAGTTGAGAGACATCATTGTGCTGGGAGTGGTGCTTGCACTATAAGAGCGAGACAAGTCGCATCCGAAGGTTGCATTGACATATATAAGAGCTCAGGCAGAATGGGGAGCCATGGTGGAACGTCAGGCCTGGGGGTAACAAATAAGAGGCTTGACTGCGGGGAAGATGCTGCGGAAGCCGATCCCTCGTGGAGCAGCTGTCAACCTGGGGTGCAGACAGCGTCAGACAAGTTGCCGAGGACTAGGGCCAGCCGTGCAGAACAGAGCAAGTAATGAATGCAGATGCAGGGACAAAGGCGGGATGAGGCGCTGCTGAGTGGATCGCACGCGGGCAGACAGGGCGAGTCGCACGCGGAAAGAACTGGAGACGTCTTGTCGAGGTCGATCTGAGGCGTGGTGATGTGCCAAGTTCGCGGCAGCGTGGTGAGCTGGCAGTGGTGGGATATGCAGGTAGCTGTTTTGGGGCCTCGGGGTTGCTGGATCAAACAAGATCGAACAGGCGCTTGTCCTAGGTAAGACGGGCAACTGCAGCACAGCGCAGAGCTCCAAAAGTCCGGAAGATGAAAGAGAAAGGATAGTGAGGCGTCCGTCGAGGGCCACGGGTCAGAGCAGCCGTGGTTGGCGAACGCGTTCGTAGCTATCGTAGTCGACCGGGAATAACGGCGACACCAACAACGTCCTGCGCTGGGTCCCTTTTTCGATGCGACAACGGCAAGCCGGGAGTAGGTGACTGTAATGTGGCCAGAGAATGCGAACAGAGACAATTCCAGCGGTAACGGGCGAATATTCTGCAGAGCCGTAGACTGCGCGGGGGAGGCTCAACCAAAAGTCAATAACACGGTCGAGGGTTGAGGTCTCGTCGCTGAGTCACCCAACGTCAACACCCGAAGAAAGTTGGCGACGAGTCGTGGTCGCGGGATGTCGCAAGATGTTTGACGAGCTGCAATCAAGACGAAGATGGATCGCGAGGGTTTCGTGCAGCGATCTCGGTAGTGCTGATGGGGAAGAGAAGCGTATCTTGTCTGTACCGTCCAAATGGCGAAACGAATCCTTTCTGGCAGCGGATGCTATGGCAGACGAGAAGGGAGAAAAGGCGAAAGGTAGGTTGTCAATGGGAGAGTTGGTGGTGGAGCGGGAGGGGTAAGAAAGATAGTTTAGGCGGAAGAAAGGGGGGGAGTCCAGGTAGTAATAAGTAGCTCCGTGGGAAGAAGAAAGAATAATAATAGGCCAAGTTTTTTTTTTTAAGATAGGAGTAGCCAGCAGAAAAGAAAGGAAGAAAAAGGCAATTCCCCCTAAGAGGCGGGCAAGGGAGGGAAGGTAGCTTCAAAGTTATGCTGGCGTCGTTTTAGGCGCGAGAGAGCGGGCGAGACTCTGGAAAACTAAGGTCAAGAGAGCTAGTAGAAGAGAAACCGAGTGAAGAGTGCAGTGGGAAGCGGGAGCGTCTTGTAGGCGGCGCCGCAACTGGGCTGTTTGGGCTTGGATTCTTAAGCTGGGGCCGGGAAATTATGGCGGGAGGGACTGGGAGCCAAGACTGATTTTCTTTATTGGGAGCGCACATCAAGGACTGGACTGGACTTCACTTTGACACGAGGGCTCTGATCTTTCTGACTGTGCCTGTATGCCTGTGTGCCTGTGTGTCTGTGTGTCCGTGTGCCTGTAATAGGCCTAGGTACCTGTTGCCCGTAGCAGATGGGCAGAGGTACCTCCTCCGCTGTCAATCTCAAGTCAGGAGGGAGGGCCTAGGAGCGGCAGAAGGATGTGGAGGAACACCAGCACAGCATCAGACCTACCTAATAGTGGACGAGGCCAGCTTTGATGATTGACTTGGCCGGGATTGGGACCTGGAACTGGGACCGGGGACTTGGGGGAGTACGTACCACCTCGTCCTATTTTGTGTTTTTTGCTTGCTCTTTGCTTTTGTCTGGGTTTTTTTCGCTGTGTGGTGTGAGCAAAGACAGACCGGAGGGGCTACTGG